>PVIJ01002440.1:60376-161231 GCA_004024925.1 Scalopus aquaticus | reverse complement strand
GGTAGAAAGCGGGTGCGCCCACCCGTGACGTAAGGGGGGAGGGCAGAGAAGGGGGAGGGGAAAAGGAAGCTCCAAAGAGGAGCCATTTTGTGTCTAATGAATGCTGCGGCCAGATGCTCGCATCTGTCGAGCTGGGCTTCTCCCCGCCCCCCTCTTCGGTGCGCGCCGCACACGATTTATGTTTTTATTTAGGAGAATAAATAAATGAAGAGAGGAGCGCGGTTCAGGGCTGGCGGCCGGAGCGGGCGCGGGGAGGCTCAACTCCGAGGCGGCCGCTCACGTGTGACTCGCGGCGCACCGGCCTCAGAACGCCGGCTTGTTCTCAGCTCCTCATTAAGATGCAAAGCGAACTCCTGACTCCTAATGAGGGGAAAATATAGATCTGGAGCGCGCGGCCAACTCGCGCGCGCCCGCCGCCGACCCCGGGGTGCGTGCGGGCCCTCGGTAATTCCGAGCCACCCCCCCCTCCCCGCCCAACCACCCGGCCGTGCCCTCGGGGGTCTGGGGCGCGGCCACTCCTGCGTCCCAACACCTTGAGGGCTCTTTCCTCCCGGCTGGTCTGCCCTGACGTAACCCTGAGCGCTGGAGATCGAGGCTATCGGTTTGCGGGCAAACCGGCCCCCCGAGTCGAGTGGCCTGTGCGACCGCGCGGGGAGTCCCGGAGGCGCGGCGGCGGGGGCGGGTGAGCGTCTGCGCCTCCCGGGGCGTCGATGCTGACGGCCGAGACACCCACAGACTTGCACACGCGCCCCTCCACAGCTCCCGCCGACACGGCTCAGTAAACCTGGTCGGATCTCGGAGTTCCCTGTTCACAGCCCAGCAGGCGACCACCCCATCCCGGGCTCCGCTTTCCCTGGCCCCAGTGCGCAGCGAGGAGCTGCGGCAAAGGCGTAGCTCGCCCCTCGGGAAGGAGCCCCGAATGGGGACAGTGAGAATTGAGTCGGTTGTCGGCGGGCAGCCCGACCCTTCCATCTGCGCTGCCCGCCAAGCAAGAGTTCTTCAGACTTCTAGCTGGCAGCCGCCTCACATCAAAGACGCTGTTTATTTGGCTTTCTGAAAAGAAGGACGAAGGAACAAAGAAGGAAAGCTGGGGGCCAGCGGGGGGGAGGTGTGCAGGAGAAGGGGTAAAGAAATACCCTCGGTTCCGAACAAAATCTTTAAAATGGGAGGCAACTTTGGGAGCCACCATTTTATCGGTCCTAAATCTTCCGAAGTGAAAACATTAAAGTGACAAAGTGATTCTGTTTGTTTTATAGTATCTAATTGGGCTGCTTTGCAGACCTAATGAGATTAGAGGAAGGAATCGTTCGCCGCCACTGCAGAAAAAATTGATACATTACTACCAGCCACAGGTTTTGAGGATTTTACAGCTTGTCTTTTTTTCTTTTGTTGTTATGCTTCTGTCTCTCTCTTTCCTCCTCCCGCCAAATAATTATTTGCTAGTAGATCGTGGGAAAAAAAAAGAAGAGTAGAAAAAAATCTAGCAGCCCAGGACTATAATATATATCTATTTATTATATGTCTTTCGGTTAATTCCTGATCTGAGGAGCGCTGTTTTTCACTCCCATGCGAAAGTCACCAGCGGGTAGGGCCTGATTGCTACTTTTCATGCATAGTTTTAGACACAAGAGGGCATTGTGACGTCGCGCCCGGCGGCGCCCAGTGGCAGGCTGAGTCCGGCAGCCCCACGTGGGGGTTCCGCGCTCCCATTGGCCAGCGCCGGACGAGGCTGCCACATTATTTTGTTACTTTTCAGTCCCTATTTGGAACTGCTCTCGCGGCAGTTCAGACCTCGTGCTTGTCCCCCTTGCTTGTCTGTGTGTGGTATCCGCAGGTCCGAGGCACTTTGGGGGGGGGGTGTTTGTGCGTGTGTGTGTTTTGGGGGTTTGTCGGGGCGCGGAGAGACGAGCCAGGCCACGGGGAAGGAAGGAAGCCGCAGAGCTCCCCGCTCTCAGGCTGCGTCTCCCCTCCAGTGCTCTTCTGCTTGCGCGCTCGGAGGCGACTGTGGCGGCGCCGAGTGTTCCTCGCTGGGGACGCGGCGCTCGACCTGGGAGCAGCGAGAACCCCTTGGCGGAGGCTTCCTGTACCCGCTGGAGTTAGGATGCCAGGGCGGTTGATTTGCACCTACTGAGCCCGGAGTTTCTTCCTCGGCCCTGGGAAGGGGCTTGCTGCGGCGGTGGCGGCAGTAGCAGACGGAACAGCAGGCTCTCTTCTCCGAGGGGGGGCGTCGAAGTGCCCGCGCCGGGCTCCCGCCCTCACCCTCCGGCGTTCCTGCGGCCCCAAGCCACCACCTCGGAGCCTTCCTCCTTCCTCTTCTCACCGACCGCCGCCTCTAGGATCGGACTCGCTCGTTCCGGATGCTGGGGCTGCCCCGGCGCGCCCCCCTCCCGGTGCGACGCACTGAGTGATCCAAAGAGGACCCGCGCTCGCCCCAGTAGGGGCCCCGGGCTTGGGACCCGGCGCCGGACCGCCGGGGAGACAACGATGTCCGCTCAGCCCCCGGCTCTGACGCGCTCCACGCAGCCGGGGGAAGGCGGCTGGCCACAGTCCGCGGAGCCCTAAGCTCACAAAGCCCGCGCCCGCCGCCTGGCCTCGGCGTCCGCTGACGACTTTGCCGCCCGCTCCGCGGCTCTTTGTCTCCACTTGGGGCGGGCGCCCGATTCTGGGATTTCGCTGTGTGAGCGAGCTGGGGGGGCCGGGGGCGAGCTCTCGGTTTCCCGGCCGCCCCCCGCTCGGGCTTGGCTACCCCCTCCCCCGCACCTCTCTGACCCGGGCTTTCGGCGCTTCCAAGCTCTCGGAATCACGACCCCTCCCTGCCATGTATCCGCAAGGCAGACATCCGGTGAGTAATTGCAACTCGGTTTATTTAAGCATCTATCAAGGCCGGGTAAACGAGGCAGTTTATCTAGCACCTCCATTTTGCTTGTTGCTATCTTTATGGTGTGTGTGTGTGTGTGTGTGTGTGTGTGTGTGTGTGTGTGTGTCCGCGCGCGCGCGCGCGCGCGCTCACACAAAGGGGATGGAGATGGGGGGCGCCGTTGAGAGGAGGTTAATTCAGCCCGTGTGGCGTGGGGGTCTGCTTGTGCTCCAGAGGAACTGTTTGTTTTCCTGTTGCCTCCCGCCCTCGCACCTAAGTCTCCCAACTCACCCGGCTTGTCTTCCTCGCGCCCGTGTCTTGGGAATGGGAGCCCTCCGGCCAATAGAGAGGGGTTGGGGGCCCCCTCCACCGCTGGGAAGCTGAGAAACTTGCTAGGAAGATTCTGGTCTGTGAAGGTGGCCTTTCTGATTGGGCGGGGGTGGGGGAAGCCAGGAGACGCCACCTGGGGGCCCCGGCGGCCTGCAACCCTTTCTAACGCCCCCGCCCCTTCCCCTGTCTTGTCGCGGACTCTAGGCTCCCCATCAACCCGGGCAGCCGGGATTTAAATTCACGGTGGCTGAGTCTTGTGACAGGATCAAAGACGAATTCCAGTTCCTACAAGCTCAATATCACAGGTAAGGCCGGTGGGGGCCGCCCGGGTAATGACGCGGAGGGGACTTCGCCGCCGCTGCTCCTGCTACCCCCAGCGGGGAAGGAGGGAGCTCCTGACCCCCCGGCGGTCCGGTGGCCAGGGCCTCCGCCTTTTGTTTCCCCTTTCCGTGTGTGGTGCTTTAACCCTTAGCTGTTCTCCGCCTCCGTATTCCCTTGCCGCTCCCGGGGCCCTGAAGTGAGGGTCGGGGGTCGCCAGTGGGTTCGCTCTGGGTTCTGGGGCCCGTGAGCCAGTGTCGGGCGCTCCTCCCCCACTCCTGGACCTAGCGGTGTCCACTTGCTCAGCTCGGGAAGTTTCAAGTTGTTCCATTCCCCCTCTTGGTGGTGGGGAACCCAAGCCCCCTCCGTCCAGAGGCTTTGGGATGAAGGGGTTCCCCCGTGGGTGTCAGGGAAGTGGACAAGTGGCTCTCAGGAGCCCAGGGATTCGGAGGAGGCTGTGCAGGCGCCAGGCCTGAGCCGGCTCCTCCTGCCCTCGCAGCCTCAAAGTGGAGTACGACAAGCTGGCGAACGAGAAGACGGAGATGCAGCGCCATTATGTGATGGTGAGAGGCGGCCCAGGGACCTGAAGGCGGGCGGCCGAGCCAGCGGGGTTGCGGTGTGGGTCTGGGAGTCTGCAGCCCTCGGGCAGCTTTGGGAGCGTCTTGTGATCTGAGCGAGCCCTGTGACTCTTCCCCAGTTTCCCTTAGCCCTAGCTAAGTGGAGGAGGGTGGATAAGAGCTGGGGCATAGAGAGAAATCCAAATCTAAGCCGGCACTGCTTCACCACCTTTGTGCCCTTTAATTTGTGTATTGGAAGTTTCCCAGAGGGCTGGTTGCCCTATCTTGGCTAATAAGATAGGATTGAATCAGTCCATGTAGGGTTAGATAAAAATCTCTCTTAAAGACCTCCTGGGAGTGTTTGGAAACTTCTGCTCTGCAGCCCTGGGATCTGGCCAGAGTGGGACATAAACCCTCTCCTGGCCTTCCCCTATGCTTCCCCAGGGCTTTAGGATAGTGGTGGAACCTTTTAGAGCCCTCTGCCTCCCCTCCGGGGGGATCCCCCAACCTGAGAGTGTGTCAGCCCTGGGGCAGTAGGTAGACTGTCTGCCCCTTTCCAAGTGTCTGTTCCAGCAAGTTTAAATCTTCTGTTTGTGAAAGGGCAGGGAAGGCACTTAAGCACAGCTCCCTGCACTGCTTTCCTCATAAGAGGCCTTCGACACATTGCTAAATAACTCTCAGAGGACATGAGGGTCCCAGTGTACACATGATTCCCTGTTGAACCCCAGCTTTGTATAAACAGGCTATGTGGCACATGCGTGCCTGTGGGGGAGGGGGAGGGCCCAGCGCTCTTACTACTGTACATACAATGTTCTGGTCAGATGGGAACAACACTCACCCCTTCTAGGCTCTTAAACCTCTTATCCCTGACTTTAGAGTTTGATTTTAACTTCTTTAGTAAATACTGTTTTGTTAAAAACCTTACTAAGTAAAAGCTGATTTTGAAAAATGAACGGAGTCCTCTGTTTTTTCTGTTAATGGCAATTCTTTTTACTTTTAGTACTATGAAATGTCCTATGGCTTGAACATTGAAATGCACAAGCAGGTAAGTGCCTTTCTCTTTAAAAATACATATCTCATTTTTAAATATGTTTATCCATTGATTTTTTAGGTCTCTTTCTGTGTGAAAGTGAACCTAGTTCTGTTCCTGGAAGATGAATGGATCCAGGTCTTGAAATGAATGGTTTGAGGCTTTAAGGGTTTCTTGGACATGTTGAGCTTTTAGCATTGGAGCTTGTGAAATTATCCTGATCTTGGATTTTGGTGGAGAATAAAGGGAAATTTGCCCCTCCAGGACCTATTTTATAAACTCCTGAAACCTAGAGGTGAATGGTTGCTTTGATCTGTTTTAATGTCATTCTCAAGAGGAAATGCAGGAGGGTGAGCGGGTAAGCGCGCTCCAGAGTACACTGCATGATCCTATGAAAATGTGATGTTCTGCCTTGATAAGATGAAACTTCGAGTCTCAAATGCCAGGTTGAGCTGCCAAAATTTAAGGAAACAATTCATTCACTGCTTAAAAATATTAAAGCCGAACTATAATTCGCATGCCATACTTTATGAGGCAGCTCTCTCATCTCTGTTTTCATTTGAAGGCAGACTTGTTCCCATTTTACAGAGAAGGAAGCTGAGCTGAGTGGTGAAGTAACTCGCCCAGAGGCAGCTCAGCCAGGACTTTTGTGATGGCTGGGAGTTGAGCTCAGCTTTGAAATCCTGAAGTCAAACCAGTTTAGCTAGTGTGGTGTTGTTTGATGGATATGTAAACCACCTTGTATTGTCACTCTTCTAATAACAGTATACCTCAGACCTAGCAAATACAAACACCCTTTATCTCTGTGCCTATCAGTAACTAGTTCGGCTGCTAGGCTGGGCTGTGGGAGAGGCCTGTTTGTGTGTTTGTGTTCCAAGGAGAGGCTGCCTATAATTTGGCTCGGCTGGGCAATTCGGGTTGACTTGGCACATCTAAATGGTGCAGGCCGGTTGTTCTTTTTAACAATTGGTGTTCTTGAAATCTCAGAAGGCTGTTGACTCGCTCTAGCCTTTGGTGACCGTGACTTGAATGGATTTTCTGCTCTAAATTAACAGTCATTTACAGGGTTTAAATTTTGCTCTTCAGGGGGGCAGGACCCAGGGCTGGTAAGAAGGGCAGGGGACCCCTGGAAAGCTTTTAGATTCCTGCCTGCTCCAGTGGCTTTGTGTCAAGCCTTTCAAAGCTATGGTTTTCTTTCCCCTCCTGGAAGGAGCCCTGTGTTGGGTGAAGGGCAGCCAGAAAGGGGCCTGGGTTTATTGAGCAATGTGGGAAACCAGCGTGTGGCTTCCTGAGGGATTAGCTCCCTAGGAAGGCCCATAAAGGCTACCAAGTTTTTAATTCTTGACCCATAGAAATAATAAACAGAAATTTCTTTGTGTATAAAGATGTTTCTCTTTGGGAGAAGGGACTAGAGACAGGTTCTGTCCAACTTTAGGCGGAGTGGACCAAGTCTGACTGGTCCAATAAGAATGCATGAAGTGGAACCGGGGTCCCAGGTGTTCAGGAACCTCAGTGTGTTATGCAAGGTGCCCCACCGCCTTCCTTCCTCCTCCCCTTCTTTTTTTTTTTCCCTTAGCGCTTAGTATCTTGGGTGTGTTTAAAGAGGGTAATTGCACCCAGGTTTAAAATTTATAGCAGCAGTTATTCTAAGAGCTTCGTAATTAAGGTGTAATATGCCGTTGCGTGTTGAGGTCTGCATGGGTGGTGTTCCCTGTGTCTGTGAGTGGATGGTTCCTTGGCTTAAAGAATACACCTTGGCTGGTGGAGCAAAGCTGTTTCCAGAGTCCTCAGGACACTCTGAATCCAGGAAGAGTTAAACATCCTAAAGAGTTGCTTTTGGTGGCGGGGCGTGTATAAAGAGCAGCTGTGTGCATTTAGGACGTCTGGCCGTTCTGCAAACTGGGCTTTTGAGGTAGGGGGCTGCTGAGGTTTGGCTGCATTGTCTCATGTAATCCACACAGCTGCCACTGGCAGAAAATTGATTATTTGCTCCCTTTTTTACAGGTGGGCAGACTGAGGCTTTGGGGAGGGAGCCCACGAGGGTAGAGCTGGGACTCAAATCCAGGTCTCTGGATTCCCAAAGAGGATTTACCCCACTCAGTGGTCACCTTTGCCTTCTAGCCAACCTCAGCTCTCATTTGCCTCCCAGGATGAATGTGTGTGCTCCCAATACGGTGCCATTACAGAGTTATGGCAATCTCTGAGGCGGCGAAATCGCCCGTGGCTGTGTAGGAACAAAGGAGCAAGGAGGTGAAGAAACCTTGCCCTGAGAAATGCAACCCTGACCTAATGGGGCTGGCCACTCCCTGGGCTTGCTAGGCTTGTGCAGAAGAAACCTGGCCACTAATTGTAGTGTGGGTCTTGGGTGCATTTGGCGGATGGTGGTTAGGCCTGAGCAAACAAGTTTATCAGCTGACCTGTTTAGCGGTTGACTGGTGTTTTATCTGCACACACAATCAAGTGACTGGAGTGCTTGAATTATTCATGCAGTGTCCTGCCCTCTAGACTTGACTGTTCGTGTGATTACATCTGCCTGGAACAAACAGGCTGGATTCTTGTCTTTAAGCTCAGGAGTGGGGGGCGGGGACTGTCTGTACTTTTATGTAATAGATCATCTACAGAGCTAGCACCTTGGGGGATGTGTTGGTCCTCTCACACATTCACACATAAACACATACCCTCTTGCCACCGTACAGCTTCTTGAAAGCTCTTCTTTGCTGGTTCTACAGAAAAGACCTGTGAGTTTGGAACCTCAGGTTCTGCCAGATGTGCCCACGTATTGACAGAGGGCAGCTGATGAGATGCATTCTGTCTGTTATCTTTTTACTGAGAGGTTGGATTCACTGTGGCTGGCTTCTTTCTTGGTTGTGTCTCTGTCTCCCTGTCCTTTTTCCAAACTGTCAAATCCCAGGGAAGTAATAGATGGTTTCTCCTCCTACTCTGCTGCCTCCCTCCCTAATTATGGGAAAGCAAAGATTACAGAATCACGGGCCTGGCCCAAGACTTCAAGAGGTCACCCACCTCCTCCCAACCCCTGCTTCAAGGCAGAACATCAAGGGTGATTCAGCGAGACCAGGGAGGCGATGATGGCCTAGCAGCCCATCAGTTCCACCCAGGCTTTCCAGTGTTAGCCACAAGTTTCCACGCCAGCTTAGAAGCTGCCAGAGCAGCTATTTGTTATACATGGGGCTGGAGGCTCTCACGCTCTGAAAAGCTGGGACAGGCGGGCTTTTCACCCTCTGCTGCTGAGCGCTGATGTTTTGAAAGAGGACTTGAGGTGTTTTGATTTGGGGGCAGTGTCTGTGCCAACAACGAGCAGTCATTTTTGTTCCCCCTGTAAACTGAGCAACCCTCTACCTATCTTTTGGCATCCTGAAACTGGGAGAGCCCTGTGGCTTCTCATTCAGACCTTTCACATTATAGGGAATGAAAGTGAGGCTCAGAGAGGGGAGCTGAAGGACCACAGCCCTACAGCTCCATGGTAGCTACTGTAACTTCTGCCTCCAACCCCAGGTCTCTCTTTTAGCAAGACTCAAGCAATGAAGAGTGCTAATTTAACTGTGTCTTTTTTTTTTTAAGATTTATTTATATATGCATACAAGCTGGGGTACAGGCCAGAGGCAGAGGCATGGGGCAGCGAGAAGGTTCACCAGAGACAGAGTGGGGAGCAGAACAGGCAGATCAGAAATACACTGCTGAGGGGAGCAGCGGGTGAGGCAGAAGAGGTCTGCTGTGCCATGTGGGAATCTCCCTGGCCGGGTGTCGAACTCGCGTCACCTCTGCCTCCAGCTCCACAACGCGGCGCTTAACCACTGCGCCACAAGGGAGGCCCTAACTGTGTCTTTAATTACTCTTGCTTCTTTTGTCATTATTATCTGAAGAGGCATGGGCGGGCCACAAACTGGTGACACCAAAGTCCAAAGTATCACATTTCAGGTTGTATAATGATATCAGCAGAATCCTCTTCTGCCCACAGTCTTGATCTGAATTGCTAGCTATCTGCACAGCTAATGATTTGATGTGCATCGCAATAAATAGAATGCAATAACTAGCAGCGCCAGAGGTCAGGTTCAGGGTTGAGGGAGAGTGGTTAAAACTGTAAACTTTTACCTAAGGCTATAACAGCCTTGGGAGTGGCCCTGCACACAGGCCTGGAGCAGGGAGATGGGCGTTCTCCAATTGTCCCCTCCTTTGAGTCTTCTCACCTAAGCAGAGAGGGTCTGTTGTTGTTCTTGGTACAGCAGTCTCAAGTTATATCTGACAGTTGTGGATGTGTGGGGAGCCAGGGGGAGCCACCAGGTGGCGAAGTTACAAAGACCCTGGCAGGAGTTGAGTCTGACTTGGTGGGGAAAAAGGGGGTCCAATCTCAAATTGAAGTGTACCTGGATCCTATACTAGGGCAGCAGTACCTGTTTGGTGGCATCTGGTTGAGCCAAGAAAATGTTGCTTTGAATATCCTTTTTGGTCAGAGTTCTGGCATCCAAGAGCCTCTATACCCTGGTTTCTGTCGAACTTTCCCTACCTGTCACTGTTCCTGGACCAGTATCTCTTAGCACACGACTCCTTTCACTGTCTGGCATGCCTGCCTCACCCGGCTTTGGGGTCTATTGAATCAAAGCCCCATTTACCCTATCCTGTCCACCTAGAAGGTGCCCCCACCCCCAGCTTTCCCTGGACCTCTGTTCTTTAGTTGTACAGTTGGGGGTTGGTGTCCTTTCTGGGTCCTTCTCATAGGTGTGATCCCTTGAGTGATCTGGGAGATGGTCGAATGGCCTCTTGTCTTTACTGATCAAGGAAACTGAGGCTGGACTGCAACCTGGTTCCCTGTTTAAGACTCTTTCCCTGAATGCTCCTGGATTAGGAGCCACTGGCCAATGCAAAGTTCTTCTGTCTGATTTCCTCCTCCTTCCCCACCTACCTGAGAATTTGTTGGAGGCCCCTCCCAGGAAAGCAGTGAATTCCCCTTGCCCATGAAAACATTCCCCCTCCCTCCCCTTTTTGGTACAAAAAGCAGGGGCAAAAGGATCAAGGCTAAATCTCAGTGGGCTGTCCCCCTGTGATCTGGCATGTGAAGTCCTTTCTTGCACTTCATAATCTCAGGGTTTGTTTTTTTAGCTATGGAAGAAGCCCCTCTGCCCAGGTCTTGCATTCACTTAGTGTGAAATAGATGCTGATCAAACATGTTGAATTTTCTTGACTCAGAATTACTTGTCCCTGAGCCCAGTGAGTAGGAAGTAAAGGTTTTAATTGCGGCCTGGCCACCAGCTCTGTATCCTTCCTCCTACAGCTCAGCATCCAGTTTCTTCATCAGTAAAATGAGGGGTTGGATTCATTCCCAAAAACAGTTATTAGGGGCCTGGGACTATTAGGTGCCTGGAACTGGCTTGGTGTGGGCTGGAGCTAGTTAACAGACAAATAAGACACCATTCTTGCCACAGGGGAGTTGGGCATCTAAATAAGTCATGGGTGGTAGGTGAGGTAAGTGCTAATGTGGTTGAGTGTCACTGGAGGAGCCCTGGGGACAGCAGCTTATTCTTCCTGGGAAAGGGGAGTCCCTTGAGAGCAGACTCCCCCAAGGGCTAGTCCTTGGCCTTAAAGGGAGGGCAGGGGCTCATTAGGCAGAAGCCAGCGGGTGGAGGCTCCTCCAGGGTGGCAACAGCTTGTGGAAAGGCAGAGGTGTGTTCTGGAAGCCATAAGTCCACAAGTCATGGGAATGGTTCAAGGTGTTGGGAGGGGCTTGCGGGGGGTCCACATGGGGAGTGAGGCGAGGTGGTGACATTTTACAGCAAAGTGATCTCCTCCAAGGCCTCTCTGCTCTCTCACTCTGGACTCTGTGACTCCCATAAGGCTCTGCAGGGGCAGATAAGGCTCTCCAGAGCTGGCCCAGGTCCATCTGCTGCCAGGGTGGGGGTGGATTCCCCCCCCCCACCCCAATCCCCCACTTTGTGGCCTTCACTGCCTGCTTCCCCACTGCTGTTAGGTTGTTTTGAACTTTATTCCCCAAAGTGGCATTGTCTTCCTTTCTCGTATTTGTAATTCTGTAATGACTGGTTATGACCCGCCCCCTCCCCCATATTTAATTCTCATCAGCCCAGCTCTCCACTTGGCTATTAATGATAGCAGCCAGCAAAATAGCTTTCAACATGCCATTGACAGTCTGGTTTAAGAGAGCACTTGAAGTAGTGCTAGACAGCTGAAAGCACCCATAATTGTGTACCAGAGTGAGAACTGCGTGCTCAAGGGCCTTGTTTTTATATGCTTAAAGGGACAATACCGTGTTTTCAACAAATGCTCTCTGCAACTCCCATCCAAACGCTGTGCTTTCTTCCCTCCTCCTTCCCTTTTTCCTTTGACTTCTTCCCTTATTTCCCTTACCTTTCAAACAAATGTGCCCCCTCCAATCGGGACTAAGGAGAAACTTTGGGAAGGGGGGATTTCCTGCTGTCACATCAGGCATACTGGTGCTAAAGCCTTCCCACCCCCCCACCCCCGTACCCCCCGTAGTTTGGACTGGGCTCCTCTGGAGGAGGTAAATGGGGGATTGGCAGTTCTCACCCACATTGATTGGGAGTTCTTTTGTTTGCTGAGGATGTTGCATAGTCAGCAGGAGGATGGGGCTGTCAGCCTCTGGAGCTGTCATTGTGAATATTTAGGCCGAGGCCACTTTTTGGGGATCACGGGGACTGGCTGGCTATTGGAGAGTCAGATCAGGGAACTCTAAGCCTTTTTAAATCAGATTCCAGGAGGCTGTTCAGTACACAGAGGCCCCTCTGGAAACCGTGAGGGTCGGGAGGCAGGGACTTAAATTCTTAAGTGGTGGTTTATCCTAGGCTTAGGGGGTTAACCAGGGGTCCCATCTACTCAGCCCTGAAGCTTGTGCTCAAGAACAAATACCTCCCGCCACTACCTCTGCAGACTTAATTATAACCCGTTGGCAAGAGGCTCCTTTTACCCCCATCGTCACCAAAATTTCTCTTTACCAATTGTGTCCTCTGAGGATGAAGAAAGACCAGGAGTGGGAGCGGAGAGGCCCCATGGGGCCTGGAGTCTGTGGCCATGGGGTTGCCTTGTCCTCCCAGAGGTTGGCCGCTCATGGAAAAGGCTAGGAGTGGATCCATGTGGCTCTTGTGTCCCAGTCGATGACCTACACAGGGTCTGGCACTCTGGGGCAGCTGCCACCACCACCACTACCAAATAATCCCAGGAAAAGGCCTTGATTGAAGATTAAATGTTAGAAAAATTTGATCCTCCAAATATTATAGATTCTAATAATATAGCCATTTTCTATATATGTAGCACTTGATTACAAAGCAAATTAGACACTTCTTGTCCTAGGTATCTAGAATAATGGGCATTTTGATTCAGAATAAACATCAGGTGGAAACTTCTGAGCCTGGCAAAAAAGGCTTGGGGTGTGAAGAGAGCCTGGTTACACTGGGGGCACTGTTCTTAGGTGGGGGCAAAGTGAGGGGTGTGGAATGATGAGGTGTTGAGTTCCTTTGGGGGACTTGACGGTTTCTCAGTCACTCAGGTCCCTGAACTCTGCAAGGTGCTTGGCCCCATCCTGGGTGCACAGTGTGGTGACCTCAAGGAGGGTTATGTTCCAGTTTGGGGTTTTCCCTGATCCTATATAGCATTTTGGACTTTCTGGGCAGGATACAAGGCTTTCTGAGGGAAGCCTGTTGGCTTCAAATGTTGTAGTTACAGAAAGAGATGTAAAAGTGTCATAAACCTTTATTTTAAAGCATCTTTAATGTAATTTAGGCATTCCTCCATCCTCCCCCATCTCTTATTCAGTTTAGTGTGAAAGGGGAAGGAAGGAGGAGGGGGTGAGGAAAGAGTTCCTTGGGAGGAGAGGTGATAAACAGACATTTGGGGGGAATAAGGAATTGGGGAAGGGACTGAGCAGCGGGAAGTGAGGACCAGTGACTTGGAGGTAAATTAAACTGTGCTTGTCTTGCCTTGGCAGTCTGTTTGGGAATGGAGTTCCCAAGTCCTGGTGATCTTATCTCGCTGCCCTTTCAAATCCATGATAACCACTGTTCTCAAATCTTCAACTGTTGTTTGTTGTTGTTAGTTCTGAATGAAAACTATACAACCTAATGGGAGAAATTCCTTTTTGAGTTTGCCATGGAGGCGGCTACATATTCTTTGTAGATGCAGGCAGAGTTCTTCCTTTTTTTTTTTTTTTTTTTTTGTCCTGTGGCCGGGGGAATATCAAGAGCACTTAGGGGCAGGGGAGGGGGCTCTTCCTGGTCCATGCTGAAGGCTTTGCTTTTTAGGCTTCTCTACCACCCAGCCAGTATGTGAAGGGAAGTTTAGGGGAGGAGACCTTCTGGCCACTCCCCAAGTAATTCCTAGGGAGAGCCCTCACAAGTAGGTCCCAACCCTGAGTCTGAAACTGATAATCTTGTCAGGACCATGCTTTAAGAAACAGTGGTGATTTCTGCTGGGGCAAAGAAAGACAGACTGAACTGGCCGACTTCCTGTTTAGGGAGAGGTGGTGGGGCCCACTCAGTGGGCCCAGGAAAAGCTGCAGATGATACCAGATGGTGCAGAAGGAGGGAGAAAGGCTGATGGGAACAGTAAAGATGGGGAGGGCAGGTAGAGGCCGTGAATGGCCAGGACTGACTGGTCAGGGGGTGTTTTGGCTTCCCTTAAACCCTTGCCGTCCTGGAATGGACAGCTCCTTCCCCTGAGCTCCCTCACCAGGGGCCACGGCCTGTTGTTCAGCTCTCACTGGGCTTTCCCTGAGAGCAGCTTTGCCTCCCTAGCACTCTGGAGGAATTGAGGTTGACACTTGGTATTGCTCTGTCTCCCATCCTCAATCAGTGCTTAGGGCCTGACATGTCTCTGTGAGGCCAACATGAGGGGAAAAGTGCTGGGGCTTCCAAAGAGCAGCCCTCCCCAGCAGGGGTCTCCCACTTTTTCTCTTCCATGTTGCTGACTGCTTATGTGGCACCGAGTCCAGCTTGCAGCAATTCCAAAGGGGGGCCTTCTAGAGACTTTGGGCTCTTAGCCTTTTGGGGTTTTATCTCTATCTCCTTACTTGGTTCTGACCCCACTTTTCAGAGGACCTCTTCATGGCTCTCCCTCACTATCCCCCTCACCAGGCCTCTGTACAGCCCCCTGATGCTGCAGGGACACTGGGTGTTTCCCAGGCCTCCTGGGGTTGGGGTGGGGTGGAGGGTCTGAATAAGCACGCTCTTACTGGCACCTGTGTGCCAGGGGATTCAGTTTTCCTTCAGAAGTCTCTGCTTCCTAGAGGGGAGACTGGGGAGTTAGGTGTGGAGCCCCAGGATCTGGGACATGGTATATCCTGGTAGCTGAGACGGGCTTTGAAGTCAGACAGACTAGGGTTTGAGTCCTAGATCAGGGCTTGCTGGCTGTGTGACTTGGGGCAGACTTTCACCTCCGTGAACTTCACTTTCTCATGGGGACGATAATAATACATACTGTTCAGTGGCACTTTCTGCAGTAATGGTCGTGAATATCTTACTGTCCACTGGCCGCCTGCAGCACTGTGTGGCTGCTATGACTGAGGGACTGAATTTTAAATTGAATTTTAATGAGCGTTAGCTGGCCGCACGTGGCTACTGGCTTCATCTTTCGGACAGAACAATTATAGGGAGTGTTCGGAGGATTATATGAGATGATGTCTATTAACTGCTTAGCCTGGTACCTTGAGAATGTGAAAACCTCAGCAAGGTACTGTCACAGTGGACCGTCCCAAAAGTTACCAAGTCCTCAAAGAGCCCGTGAGAACAAGCAACTTGATGTTGCGATGCTGAGAGAGACTTCCCAGGACCCTTGCTCGTGGGCTACTTACCGGCTCCCTGTGCCAGCCCTGCAGGGCAGACGCTGTCAGCACTGCTCGGTAGGCTGTAATGTGGCCTCTAAGGAGGTTAAGTGACTCCATCTTGGCAGACCGGGGCAGGTTCAGGACTGGAAAGTTCTGTGGCTCACAGGAAACCAAGGTCTTTGCGCACAGACCCTGTCAGGTATGGTCTGCCATGGTCTTCCCCACATGCCCACCCAGACCCACCTGTGCTTGAGGGCTGTGGTTCTGGTGCTGAAAGTCCCCTGACTGTAAGACATGTCAGCGGAGTGTCATTTGGGTCTCTCAACCTGGGACTTGGGCTGGAGATTCTTGGTGGTGGAGCCGTCCTGTGCATGGAGGATGTTTAGCAGCATTCCTGACCTCTATCCACTAGTGGTCAGTAGCACCAGCACAGTTGGGGGACACCCCAAAATGTCTCCAGACTTAGCCAAATGTCTCCTGGGGACCAAAAGCATTCCCTGATTGAGAACCTTTAATAGGGGGAAGAATTTTGACGCTCAGGTGGGACACTTGATCCACTGTCTTGCTGCTGTGTGACCTAAGATAATTCCTTGCCCTTTCTAGACCTCATTTCCCTCAACTATAGAATGAGGGGTTGAATGTGGTGGTTTGGGTGGAGGTTGGTTGGTTTGAGGGGGAGCAGATTGTATGTACAAGATTCTGCATAGCTGATACTGATTTTTTTTTCAAAGATTTATTTATGCATACAAGCTGGGGTGTAGGCCAAAGGTGTGTGGGGTGTGTGTGTGAGAGAGGATTCACCAGAGACAGAGTGGGGAGCAGAACAGGCAGATCTAGTGAAATACACTGCTGAGGGGAGCAGCGGGCTGAGGCAAGAGAGGTCTGCTCGCCATGTGGGAAGCTCCCTGGCCCGGATTGGGATTGAACTCCTGCTGCAGTGGCTCTGGATAGTGCCACCAGGGAGGCCCCTGATCTTGATTTTTATGGCCTATGAGATGGCACCACTCCTGCCATCTTTGTCTGTGGAGAATGGACCCTCCGATCCTTTTAATCCCAGGAAGGGACATATACTTTGGGGGAATCAGGGGTGAATGGATGGAGTGGGGCTCTGTTCCTGCCCACAGTCAGCCTGTCCCCTCCCCCAACCTCTTTTTCCCTTCCTGCCAGGTTTCCCAAAGAGCCCTGACCTTAAAAAAAAGTCTTAGCCAGTGTGTCATTGTAGTGCTGACCTTATGGGGATACACCCAAAATTTAATAAGCTGCCTCTGCAAGGGTAATGTGACTTTTACAGCCTGTTGAGGGGCAAGGGGAGATTTGCATAATGTTCGGAGGGGGATTAGGTGGCTGGGGGTTTCCATGGCAACCCCACAGGGATGAATTGAGAATTTTTCCTCCTGGCAGGAGTTGGCCAATGGATTCTGAGAGGGTGGAGGAGGGGAAGAGGTTACCTGAGGGGAGGGGAGGAGGGTGGCTGCATCTGGGATGAACTGTGTTGGGGGAAGGTGTGATCTGAAAAGGCTTTCCGTATTCTGTCTATACAAGCAGTATTTGAGGGCCGGCCCTCCCCTGGAGTGGGGATGGGAGGCTAGCTGAGTTTAATGTGTTTGGGAACCAAGAAATTAAAGTGAACAAATATTTAAAGATTACTGGATCTTGTTAACAGGAAGCCTGGTGGAAACTGAGAGTCTGAGAAATGAAGGCCTTAGAGCCTTAGACTGGGCTGGCCTCTAGGCCAGGTCCCTCTTGTGGAGTGGTGTCTACCCCATGTTCCTGATGGGTCACTGTTGAATCCTTCTGGGAATGGGACACACACACACACACACACACACACACACACACACACGGCACCTAATTAATATTTGAGGGTTCTGATTGACGTGGGACCCAATTTGACTTCCTTCATGCAACAGAAGCTGAGGCCCAAGTGCAGAACAGACCCGGGACTGGAGCAGAACATAAGTCTTTGGACTGTGTGTCTGGCTCTTTCAGGGTAGATGGCCTAGAAGTGCCCTTTAACACCCACCCCCCTCTACCGCCACCCTCCCCATTCAGCTCATCATTTGCAATTCCCTTACTCCGTGGGATCTCTGGTGGGTAGAGAGAGGGAGGCCTTGAATTCTTTCAAGAAAGCACCAGGAGGGATCATGAGCCCAGCATCCAGCCTCCCTTCCCTTTTCCCAGTCCTCGCTGGGAAGGGACAGGTGCTTTGGATTCTCGCTGACATCCTTGCCCTGCACAAAGGGCGTGGGGAACTTGTGTGCTGAGTGTCTGTTGCAGGCTGGCCCCAGCCAGCTTCCCATCCCTTCCCCAGGGAGACAGCTCCTCAGGGTCACAGCAGGACTGGGTCTTTTCTTGTTCCAAACCCTCTCAGCATAAAGAATTCAGCAGGCTTCCTCAGAAGGCATACATATTTAATGGCGCTGTAGTTATATATAATTTGATCAATATGGCAGTGCTAAAAGGGCTTTAAGGAGGCTCACCTGTCACTGAGCGACCTGTGATGTCAGCCCTTCCCAGCCCTCCAGGAGCAGAGGTCATCCTCCTCTCCCTTGGCGGCTAAGTGGATCGTTTGTGCTCTCCCTCCTTAAGGACACCGTGGCGCTGCTTTTCCCTGGAGTCCTTGGTGCGGGGGAAGAGAGCTTGCCAACCTATGGTGGCCTTTGCTGGTGGTCTCACCCCTCCCAGTCTCTGGACTTTGTTTCTGCACTTGGCAAAAAAAACTCTTTCCCTTGCTTTATTTCGGTGCTCTCAGAGTTCGGCTCAGGGAGAAACTGCCTGGCAAGGAATTTCATCTTGTAGTCCAATAATTGAGGGCCTATCAATTTAGAATTGCCTAGGAAATGCAGTGGGATATTTTCAGTTAAAATTGCCTGGACACGTTGTTCCGGAATCTTCCAATATTTGAAAGCTGGGTGATTGTGGCTCCTGGCTGCTGGCACCGGCACCTTCTGCATAGCCCCCAGCCTCTCCCTGTGTCTCTCTGATTTTAATTCACAATGAAGCCAACTCACTTTGAACACCCCTGGACTTGAGTCAGAGAACTAGGTAAAATACGATTAAAATTCAGGAGCCCCCGAGCCTAGTGAGACCCCACCCCAAATACACATTTCTGGTGATATGACCTGAGGCCAGGAATCCAGGACTGACCTTCTAGAGGGCACGTGGCTTGCTGAACAGGGTGAAGACTATTTCCACGTTGGCTTTGGAGCGTCATTCGTTGTGCACGTGGGCATGGTTTTTTTCTTGCTCTCACTTGCTCATGCACATCCACAAACAGGTCTCTAACACATGCCTGTCTCCTGGACACTGTCATGATTCTCCAGGAAGAAGTCCTCATGTTAGACTCGAGATCAGGAGCAAAGTAAAACACCCGACAGTGGCGGTTCGCCAGCCGCAGACTCGGAATTGCGGTCCCTTCCCACTAAAGGAAGCGCCCTGTCTGACCGTCTTCTGCTCACAACCTGACTTTATGAGTCACACACAGGGACAGTAGCTGCTTGATGCTTACAGGAGCAACATTACTGCCCTGATGACATTTGTGTGCAGTGTTGGCTGATGGACACGTCGACTAGTTCATGCTACCAAGACTGGCCCTTGGGGTCCAGGGAGTCCACCCACAAGGTGGCTTGTCTCTTCTCTGCTTGTCCATCAACTCGCAGAGCAGTTCAGCATTCAAAAATGCTAATTGAAGGTCTCTGATCTTCTAAGTTATCTAGCTCGTCCCTCCATTTTGCAGACAGCAAAGTTTGAGGCCCAGAGAAGGGAAGTGATTTGCGCAAAGTCACACAGCTCTATGGAGGCAGAGGTAGTAGCAGAAACCCAGTCATTTCCACATGACTTTGGGTCATGATATGCTTTAAAATGGCAGGTTTCTCCCTCTCCTTGTTGCTCTTGGCTTGAGGTGAACAGTGGATTGTGCATTCTTAAGCAAGAGCTGACAGGGACAGATGACTGGGCCATTTAAAATAACTAAATAGCTGAGAGGTGCCAATGGATGGTGCAAATTGCGGTCGGCTGTTCCCTGAGCAATGAGCTGAACATCTTTTTTAAAATACAGACCAAAGACTGGCTGGGGCTGAAGGACCAGGAGGCACAGGTTGCTGGGGGCAGGATTCTAGACTGATTCCTTGTCCCTTCTTCATTCAGCGTCCTGGGTCACAGGCACAGGGGTGACAAGCAGCTGTCAGTGTGAATGATAGTTGTTAGGGAAATAGACTTTTCCGATGCTCAAGTACCCCCAGTTTACAGCATGATGTTTAGAGGTCCTGCTTTAATGAGAAGATGATAGTGCAAATGGGAGCTACTAAGGCACATTGAGCAGATTGCTCTTTGGGAAATTGCACTTGCCCCCCACTATCTTGTTTTCTGTCATTTGTTTGCCTAACAATCTCGATGGAGACATGGGGCAGATGTTACTCCCAGCGCCCAGTTGGGAGCGCAGACTCTGAATTTCGAAAGATCTCTGCACGTCTCCCTGAACTGCTTCTCTTTCTGCGGCTCATAGATTAGTTCCTTCTGAGGAACAATGTTTTTCTAGCAGCAAAGCTGCTTTCTTTGAACTACACTTGAAAAGAAACTTTCAAAGGCTCCACCAGCCTCCCCAAACACCTCTTTTTCCAAAGGAAGCCGGCCTTCCTCTTCCTTGGCGCCCCCTCCTCTCAGTCTGAGGCTTCTGCTCCGAGGCAGTGGCTTCAGGACCAAGATGGAGGAAAGAATGGCGGTCAGCCCGCCAGCCCCAGCTGCCTTATTGATAACAGATTGCCCCAAATTGCCAAAGGGAGTTTTCTGATGTGTGATCTGGTTCCAGTTCTGATTTGTGACCTGTCCCGGTTGTTGAAGTCACACATCTTGATTTTTTTTCTCTTCCTTTCTTGGAACTGGTGTTTAGAGCTTGTTTGAGTTGGATCGAAGGCTGTTTTAACAGCTGTTCTAATCGGAAATGCTGTCAATTATTAACCCTGATATGGTAGTTTTTCCTTTAAAAATACTTCTTTAAGCTCTGAAAAAATTTGGCTTCTTGGTAGGAGGTCGTTCAGTGAAGTTGCTGAATGGCTGGGCATCAGTTTCCCCATCTGAAAAGTGGAGATTTTAGTAAGTGCCTTCCCCGTAGGGTTACTGCAAGCTCACACGTGTAAATGCTTGCAGCAGCTGGGCGGGCTGATAGTGGGTAGCCTCCATTGCCTCTGTTGTTGTTAAGAGGCTGTTCTGTCCAGCCAGCTTCCTCAGCCCCCGTTGCCACCTTCAAAAAATAAATGTCAACATTTAAAAAAAATTGTTTGGTGAACAGAGTCCTGTTCATTCTTGGACTAACTCACGCACGGGAGCCCCCGACTCAGAGCTGCAGAGACCAGAGGGGAGTACTCCCCACCAGCACTGACAGCTGAGACGGATGAGATTTGCATGCTCTCGCCACCTTCCTCATTTTCCAGAAAAGAACACAGACCCCAGGACAGGGAAGCCCTGCTTTATTACAAAAGCTGTCCAAGTATAAACCACCCCCCCCTTGCCTCTGCCCCCCCCCCCCCCAGCCCTATACAACCCAGGCTCTTGACAAACCAGCATCCTTCCTGCGGGGCAGCAGGCCTGCCTCTGAGTTTGGACGCCAGGATCAGGCCCAGATGCCGACAGCCGGGCCTCCTGAAAGCTGCATAGCTCTTGGAGTTGTACTTCTTGCCCTTGCTTGATGTTTGTGGTGCTGGGACGGTACAGGAGGCGAGAACTGTCTTAGGTGGGTGGGAGAGAATTTTCTTTGAGCCATGTTTAGGGATTCTGAGCCATTTGGTGGACAAATCTGGTGGCATGAAATTGGGCAGGTCCCTTTTCCTCATAGGGAAAGAGCCTATGAGGGGTCATGTGTTTGACAGAGGGTGTGAGGAAGGAGGTCAGTTTCACTTTTTTCCTTTACTGTTTAGGCCCTTACACTTGACCTATTTGCTAGAGGAAATAGGCAACAGCTGGGAGCCATTCTGTACCCACCCACCCAGGAGATCAAGCTGTGGTTGTAGCGAGTAGATCCAAGTGACCAGTAGGGTACAAAACCTGCCGCCTGCCTCCCTGACCGTAGGCACAGGCAGTGGTTGTTCTGTTCTGCTCACACTACCTCACCCTGTTGGTGAGCAGCCCCCAGGCCCTCCCACAGGTGCTGCCCACACTGGGCGAGGCCCAGATCACAGCTGGGGGACACCTTGCACTGTGCAGTCTTGCAAAATACTTGGAGAGGCCGGTGAGATTCTTTTGGCCAAACATTTATTGAGCACTTAGTATGTGCTAAACACCATGATGCTCGTCATTTAAGGCAAAGGCTTTGGGCCAATGTAGTTATCAAACAGCGAAGCTGGCTTGGTTAGTTTATCAATAGTTCTGTTTTTTGTTTTTTTTTTTTTTTTTTTTTTTTTTTTTTTTTTTTTTTTTTTTTTTTTTTTTTTTTTTTTTTTTTTTTTTTTTTTTTTTTTTTGTTCAGTGTACCTTTCTGTTCTTCGCTGGTGCACAGACACGTGACAGTGGAGTGACGGTGTTACTCTGTGCAGCTTTGGGTTGATATGCAGACCTGCTGACTGTTTTTAGCTATCCTGCCATAGCCAACCCTGACTCCTAGACTTAATTCCTCTTGCCCACTAGCAATTTATTTGAGGGAGGAAAAAATTAACAGAACCAGAAAGCAACTTGTTTGGGAGTAGAATTCTTCTCACTTAGCTAGATTAATAATTCATACAGTAATAATTTGGTAATCTTCCCAGGCTCCTTGTAATATAAATGATGGACACCACGTGGGTAGAGGCCAGGGATCCTGCTAAAAAACCCTAACAATGAACAGAACAACCTCCCACATATAACAGAATTCTGTGGGCCCAAAGCCCATGGCTGAGAAACCCAGATGAACCAGGTCTTTGCTAGAGTATGCCTCAACTACCAGGTCCCATGAGTCTGTGTCAGGTCCCGTGAATCTTGGCTGGTGGTGATCCCCTCACTCCCAGATTTGAGAGTGAGGACCTTTATACTCATTTGGTCTGGGAAACTGTGGATGCTCCTTTAGAGAAAGGAATTGCTCCACCCAAATGCCAACAGGGGGTGCCTTCTTGAAGATAATGGAGTGTACCAGGCAGAGAACAGCATCCCTGATCTCCACCCAGGAGCCCTGCCACTGCAGCTGGCAAGCCCCAGCCCGGGCATAGGGCTGCCAACACTCATCAGGTTCCTCCTTCAACGAGAGGCAGCCTCCCTATGCTGGGGTTTGTGGAAAGTGGGGGTGCTGCTAGCCCCCCGGGAATTTTCCTGAGGTATCCGGGAAGGCTTCAGATAGCATTGTTTTTATTCTAAGAGCACAAGGATTTCTCGTCCAAAATCATTTGACATGCAGATGATCAGAGATTCTGAAGGCTGTTGTCATGGTTTTTGTCTCTGAAAGATTGCTATGTGCTGAAGCGCGCTTTGAAGCCAGCCCTGGGACCTCAGTCCTGGCGGCCTCAGGATTCAGCATGAGATGATAAGAAAAGCAATTCTGAGCTTTGTCTCTCCATGGTTCTGGGCTTTGCTATCAGTGGACTCGGTGAACCATTTAGTGCCATTCTTTTTTCTTTTTTAACCACTCTTGATTTCAGTTTCACCTCAGACAGGTGGCAGAACAGTTGATGTTTTCCCAATGTGATCTTTGCTGGAGTGCTAGGGGGTGGGCTGGGAATCTATCTGCCTTTCTATGATCAATTTATATGAAGGCGTAGGGATCTCTTGAGCAGCTTCTTAGAGAAGAAAACGCTCCCCCCCCCACACACACACACATAAAATGAAGTGTTAATGGTGGGATTTGAGGCTGGATGGCACATACATGGTCGGGGGTTTGGGAGATTGGCCTCTCACTCCTGAGAGATGGCAGTGAACAGTGGGGGGTTGGTGAGGAAGAACCCTCGAGGCCACCACATGTCTCTGTGGGAGGCTGGCCACAAGGAACCTTTGGCTTATGCAGCTGGGGGCTTCCAATCATCCCTCCTGCAGCTGAGAGCCCATCCTGCTGTTGCCTTCGATCATGGCAATTCCTCCCTCGCCTCTCTGCCCTTCACTCTTGTGATAGGTTTCACTGGGTGCAAGGCAGAGAGGCTGTTTGCTTTTTGTCATGTTCTGAACCAAACATAAGCCTCCTCCTGTAGGAAGTTGGAGCGCGACCCAAATGTAGGCTGCCTGGCTGGGGCGTTGGAGGGGGTTTCTCCATGCTGTGGATTGAGCGGGGCCTCCCAGGATGGCGTCCATTAGGACGTATCTGTGGCTTCAGGCGTTTGCACTTCCACTCTCTGACATTTCAGTGGCTTGTGAGTTCACCTGAGTTTTATGTGGTCTATTTTCTTTCGCAGACAGAGATTGCGAAGAGACTGAACACGATTTTAGCACAGATAATGCCTTTCCTGTCACAAGAGGTAAGTCCTTCTTTTTCTGTCTCTTCTTCTTTTTGAAAGATTTTATTTTTATTTATGAATACAAGAACTGGGGTGTAGGCCAGAGGTGCAGAGGGGTGAGAGGATTCACCAGGGACAGAGTGGGGAGCAGAACTGGTGGATCTATTGAAATATACTGCTGAGGGGAGCAGCGGGTGACACAGGAGAGGTCTGCTGCGCCATGTGGGTCAGCTCCCTGGCCGGGGATCAAACTCATGCCACAGTGGCTGTCAATAGCTTGATAGCATTAAGCCTTTAACCCTTGTGCCACCAGGGAGGCCTTGTTTCTTTTTCTTTCTAAATCAGTCTAGTGGCTGAGCAGCTCTTACCAGAGCCCCAGCCTCTGTCCATCATACCTACTAAAGTTGACAATCTGGAGATTTAAGTTTCTCCAGCTAGCTTGACAGTGGCTACATCAGAGGGACCATTTGTTGTTTCCTCTGGTAGAAATGGTTTTCCTCTGAGGCCAGACAGGAAGGTGCTGGCCCATGAGTAAGCAACACTGTGTGATGCCTGGTGCCCCCAAGCACACCCAGATAGGCATTCCCAGACTCTGCGTCCCTGTGCCCCAACTTTTGTACCTGGAAACATCTAGGAACAAAAAGCCTGGCCAGTCCTAAGGGCCAGCTGCTGTGAGGGGAATGGGTGCCAAAGGGGAGCACCCCAGTCCCCGGGCACAGTGTGTCCTTACTGTTGGCAACACCACTGGTCACATCCCCTTCTAAGCACGTTGGCCAAGAGAGTCCTAACTGAGGCAGGGGCTGGGCTGGGCACTGTATCAGAGAGGAGGGTGCCTTGGAGCAGGACTGACAGGTGCCTGATCTAGGCCTGACTGTCCAGTAGAGCCCACTCCAGCGGGGGCAACCGTGCCTTCTTAGTGGCTGGGGTCACCTCAGCTCCCTCCTGGAGTCTTGGGTCTGAGTAAGAGTAATGACCAACAAAGGACACTGCAGCGTCCTTGCAGCTTGCAGCTCAGTGGGGGAGACAGTTGCCTGCAAAGCAGGTACTACCTCCAGGAGGAAGGGAATGAATGCACCAAAAGATAGGCTTTTAAGTAGACTTTCATTTTTTAGAGCAGTTTTAGGTTCACAGCAAAACTGAGCAGAAGGTACAGAGATTTTTCCAGAGCCTTCCCCTCTACTGTCATCTCCCACTAGAGTGGTAACTATTTTACAATCATGAACCCTCCATCGACACATCTGTCACCTGAGGCCCAGAGTTTCTATTAGGGTTCATTTTGCCACTTTATCTGTCTAAGCACATTCTTTTTGCTTTCTATTTAGATAGATGTAAATTGAGTATATATAGATACACATCCTCTCCTTCCAAACCCTTTGAATAAGTCCTAATGCCACCACTTCTACTAACTGCATCTCCCAAAAATGGGGCCACCCTCCTCCATGATTACGACACCGTTACCAC
Organism: Scalopus aquaticus; assembly: GCA_004024925.1. NCBI lineage: Eukaryota > Metazoa > Chordata > Mammalia > Eulipotyphla > Talpidae > Scalopus > Scalopus aquaticus. Next base: position 136,492 of record PVIJ01002440.1, on the reverse strand, counting down.
ATTTAGAACATTAGGAATCATTGAGTAAATAACATCTCGTGGCCAGCTCATGCTCAAATGCACGGGAGCAAGTCTGCAACTGTGGAGAGAGATGGTTGACTACTAGCCATCTTTTGGCTCATAACTTAAAACAACTTAAAGGAAGTTTTGATGACAAAAATAACACCTGCTCCCTAAAAATGGTTTAAAGAAGAAAGTGGAAGTGCCCTGTTCCCATGCCCCCTGTGCTGTTTGGGTTGAGTGGACCCCCTCCCTTCTGTGGGTGCTCTAACCGCCTATCCCCAGCACCCTCCCTACACGTCTTTGGGGAGATGCATGTCTAACCCACACCCTGTTCCCTCCAGCACCAGCAGCAGGTGGCACAGGCGGTGGAACGTGCCAAGCAGGTCACCATGACGGAGCTGAACGCCATCATCGGGGTACGTGGACTCCCCAATCTGCCTCTCACCGTGTGTATAGCCCTTTTATTCCTCTCATTTACCATAACAGAGATGGACCCTGACCTTAGCTGGCCTCAAAGAATGGCGGCCCCGGGGCTCCGGCCATCCCATGGGAATCATGGACTTGGACCCACTTGGGGTTCTCGCTCCATGGGCTCCCCCATTGTCTCCCTACCCCTGAATTAAAGGGGTGCCAGGCGCCTCCTAGCCACCTCTACATTTATCAGCCCAGTGCTCCCCACTATTGAAGGGGATGGGCTCCAGGCTCCCCTTCAAAGCCAGGTTGGCTGCCAATGGAACCGAGCCGTCTCCTCGCCCGTCCCCAGGGGCCTGTCTGCCCCATGCCTCCTCCCTGGCAAAGGTCTGCCCTTCTTTGGCCACCTGGGATCAGAACTGTCTTCTGCTTACTGTTGATGTGGAACGTGCTGTGGAATTGGGGTTGGGCCTTATCCCCTGCTCTGAGCTGCCTGACCAGGTATCCCTCGTTTGCCCTTGTGACTTCTTGTTGAGGGCCCCAGGCAGGGATTCCTGACCTTCTAGACATCCTGTTTCATCTGGGAACAGGAGAAAATATCCATGGGTGCTTAGTGAATGCATCTTCAGTGCATTTGGGGGCTTCGCAGACTAGCTTTCTCCTGCTTGCTCCTTGGCTGTGAGGCTAAGTGTGTGGGAGATAAGCTTCTGAGCAAAAGTATTTTCATTGTGACTTTGGGCAAGGTCTTAACCTTGAGGTGTATGTGTCCACCTTTGCCCCTTGGGTGCAGGGGAAGGTCAGATCACTGCCCCTTCTCCCCCACCTCCAGACGACTGGGTCAGGGTTCCCAAGGGGACTTCTAACCAGTATAGATTCTAGGCCCCTTGCCCCAGAGTTCTTTTCCTCAGGTCTCAGGGCCTGGGACTGGGAATCGGCATGTGTGAGCTCTTCCAGACTCTGCTGAAGAGCAGCCAGGCTTGAGAAACAGCAAACTGCTTGGCTGCAGTTTCTTCAGCCCAAAAGTTCTGGGGTCATGGTTGATGTCCATTCTTTTTGTTCTGATGTGAGCTCATGATTGCAAAGTGGAACCAAAGGCTCCAGAATGTTCTTCTGTTTAGTGGGATAGATGGTGACTTCCCTTTCCAGTCCAGACCTGAACCCCAAGACTGTGTTTTTATTGACTCTCCCTGTGTGACGTTGGGCAGGCCTGTCTCTTTTCTCTTCCTCAAGCCTCAGTTTCTGCATCTGTGAAAGGAGGGTGTGGAATTGTTCATCTTTCTGGGCCTTCCCAAATTAGGCTAGGAATGCCGGGAGTGGGAGTGGACAGTGATGTTGGTGGATCCCAACCCTCCGTCACAAAGTTGGGGCCCATGAGGGTCACGTGGTTCTGTCCTGGCCCAGCCCCATGACGGTTGTGTGATCCTGCTGGGGGAGGGCCTGGAAGCGGCAAACTCACTGGAAGAAGACCCTCCCCCTCTGCTGAGGGGCGGGGGGACCCATAAATGGGAATATGAGCAAGTGGTCCCTGTTTTTGACCACTGAACTGGAAGGCAGCCTCTCAGGACAGATCGTAGCGTAAGGCGTGAGGTTGCCTTGAGACCATCTACTCTAGGTTCTTCAGGCTCCGCACAAGTGAAATAGGGCCTCAGTCTCTTCTTTGCGGTGGGGGCTGACCTGTGTATTGTAGAAGTTTAGTATCTACTCTGGCCACTACCCATGGCATGCCAGCACCTCCTCCCCACAGTGGTGACACCCCAGAATGTCTCCAGACATTGCCAGATGTCCACAGGGAGCAAAATGACCCCAGGGGGATAACTGCTAGCCTCGCCATGCCTTTGCTTGGATGGTTACCAGCTGTTGGAGGACAAAGCCTGAGAGGCCAGAAGCGCAAGGGCTGACTCCCAGCCTTAGTGTGGGGCCTGTGTCCTCCTTCTCCATGACCAATTCCTGGCTCTGCTGTTAGTGGCAGAAGGGGACCGGGGGGCGGGGGGGGTGACTTGTGTGCTCTGTCCTCTGCAATTGCTCCCTTCCCCCTCCTTGTCCTCATCCCCTTTCCAAAGGGCTCTTTGAAGTCTCCTGGCCAAGCCCTCCCCCTCTGTGGTGTCCCCCCAGTGGGTCCCCTCCCCCCAATGCCTCCCTCTTTGGGATTAAAATCCTCTTAGGAAAATAATTTTTTTAAAAGTTCCAAGAAAAGAGTGAAATTGGGGAAGAAGTGCTGCTTGGATTAGCTCCACTTCCTTTAAGTAGTATTTAGGAAGCTACAAGTTAGGTCAAGGCAGCTGGAGGCAGATATTGGAATTCAATTAAAGCCAACGAGTGGGGCCTGTGACCCCCATTTTCAAGGTAATTGCTTCTCTGGCTCTGAGTGAACGCAGCCATCGCCCTGTCATTAAGCAGGCAGCCATCTAATCGCTGTGCCTGACAGAGCCTCACAAGGCAGGAATTACAGACACGGGGAGCCAGGCTTGACTTCACTCCAGCGGAGGAGCCGGAGCTGCTCCGCCAGCCTGGGAGGAGCCAAGGAGCCCGAGAGCGGGTCTCAGCTGAGCTGCCTCTGGGACGGGCGGTGGGGAAGGCTGGCAGGCCCAGGCCCAGGCTGATGGCGGAGGACAGCAGCTGAGGCCCACAGGAAAGGGGAGTGAAGGGAAAGGCCACAGAGGCTCAGCCACTAGTAGCCATCCCAGGGCACTACTGGACTTGTCCCGCTGGAGGGAGAAGTAGCTCAACCCCCGGTCTGGGAGTTAGATGGTTTTAAGGCAAGTCACTTCATTCCTCCAGACTGCAGTTTCTCAGCTTGTGAAAAGAAGGGGAAAGACCTGGGGGGCTTATCCGATGTACCTGCTTCTATCAGTTGTTCTCCGGCCATGGAGTAGAAGGATTCTGAGTGTGTCTTGGCCCAGCTCAGGAAGATGAGTTAGATTTGTCTGGTGTGGGCATGGCTGTAGATAGTGGTACGGTTATCGTGTAGGTTAGAGAATTTCTAGGATCCCCCTTCTTGATCAGAAAGGCCAGGATCCAAAGTCAAGTTGGTGTGGGAGGAGAGGGAACATTGGATCAGATGGAGGGAGCCCTGACTTCCTGGCCTAGCCCAGCCCAGTGCAGCCCACACCCTCCCCTGCTGGGCCACAAGGAACTCTAGTAAGAGTCTCAGGAACACTGGTCCTGGGGCACCTGTCTCCTGCCTGGCAAGCCTCAGTCTCTGTAGAACTGTTACAGTGCATGCCCTTTTTCCTTGGATCCAAATTATTGGGGGACCCTTAAAAGGGAAAGATACCTGAGCATGAGGAGGGAAATTTTGCCTCAGCTTGCAGGAGGTAGTCTCAGGCATATGAAAGACCCTGAGAGCTGACCTACCAACCACTTCCAGGACCCTCTTTTTGTAGCTCTCTCTGCTGGCCCCAGATCATTGGCCTGGCAGGTGGAGTGGCTCTTGGGCCACCAACAGTTTGGTCTGTATTCCCTTGGCAATTATTAGTGGAAGAACTGTTGCAAGGTTGACTTGGAATTTTTTTAACGGGGGTGGGAGGGTGAGGAGGAATAGGGAGGTCGCAACTTGTTATAAAGGGTATCTTGAAGCCATGCCTAAGGTTCTTGCATTCAGGGCAGCACGGTGAGCTGGAATCTGTTGGTTGAATTTTACATAGGGGAAGAGTGGTGAAGGGTTTCCTTTATGGAGACTGCCTCTGTTTCTTTGGACCAGGAAGCATGGTTGAGTCCTGGTTGTGGTTGCTTTGTCTTAGCCATTCCTGAGCCTGTCCCCATCTCTGAAATGGGAAGAACAGGGTTGCGGTGAGCACTGAGAGCTGGGATAGAGTGCGAAGCTCAGTTCCGTGGAGCTTGGGACTATGGGTCACGTGAAGTAAAATAACAGGCAGTGGCCTGGGGTTGCCGCCTCCTAGAAAAGCAGACAATGCTCCTTTTCTGCACTGTGGGCTCTGTCTGTGGATTCTTTTGTGGGCATCCTGGGTAGGTCTTGGCTCTGGATATGCTTAGACACTTTTACTAAGTCTCACCCAAGTCATGAACCTGAGAAGTGAAGCATTAAATCAGCTAGTAGAGGCATAAAGCATGCTGTGTATAATCCAATTACACATACTCTGCAAGCAAGCTCTTCCCTGATGCCTGTCCCATAAGTTCCTGTCCCGAAGCACAGGAACTAGGCACCCTCGTGGAGGGGGCGGCACACAGATGCTTCATGGACACATTCTTTGACCTGCTAGTGTTCTGGCATGAAATGTTAGAGAAACAAGTGAGCACCCCTGGGTGGGCTTGGCTCCAGACTCCCAGCCCTTCTTGGGGCTGGGAATTGTTGACTGGCTTTTGCATCATGGCTGGAGAAGTCCTGGCATTGGAAGACGCAGTAGAAATTGGACACAGGCAGCTGCAAATAGTGAGCTCAGGCGCCCTTCAATTCCATTTCTACGTCCCAGGGGAGCTCCCCAGTTGGAAACATCGTCACACTGCCACTCAGGAGGCACTGTTTCAGCACATCGTCCTCTGGGCTCAGGGACATGTCGCAGAGGTAAGCAGTGCAGCTCCCGATGGCTGTGCCCTACCCACCTGCTTGCGGAGGGGCTGTGGCCATCATGGGGATGGTAAGACGATTCCCACCGCCTGCCAGGGAGAAAAATTGGTTTCCCTTTGTACTGCAACCAAGAGTGCTGTTGCAGACCCTCTGCCTGATGAGCCCTGGCATCTGCCCTCACCCCGAGACGCCTTGGAGGTTGACACTCTGCCTCTGCCTCCCGGAGTCTGCTGGCCATTCCTGCTTAAAGCTGGCCGGGGAGACCTGGGGGCAGTCTCTGGTACTTGAAGAAGTGCAGACAAGTTTCCTTCCTTCTTACAAGGACATGACGGCAGAAAACACCCTCTCGATCTTGGAGGCGCAACAGCTTTGAAAGCACTCTTCCAAATGGCTGCTGCAGCCCTTTCCCAGTTTCGGGTCTTGATCCACTGGCCCACATGTTGAGAACACAGATAGCCCACTGATACTCCTTGTCTCAACTAACTGCTCTAAGTGTAGGCCTCAGGGAGGAGCAAGGAGTGGGAGGCAGACAGTTGCTTTTGCACAGAGACACCTGCTGCTGAACTGCCCAGTATCTCCCTGTGTGTCCTCGCCAGTATTTTCACTTACTCCCCAGCAAGTGAGTGCTGAGCAATGCGCAGCACACCGGCAGAGCTGCTGTGTAGATAAGACAAAGCCCTGTCTGCCTGGAAGCTCTCCAGTTGCCAAACATCACCACGTAAAGATAGGGGCATGTTTGTGGTTCATCATCATTTTGGAGACTGGGCATTGAGCGCCTACGTGGCCTTTTCATGTAGTCATGTTTGTGGTCCTTGTACAACCCACAGAGACGGACCGTGTCTGATCCCCACATGCCCATGAGGGACCCAAGGCCCGAGAGGGCAGCTGACTCATCTGCGGTCTCAGCTGAAAAGGACAGGGCTGCATGTCCATCACCATCTCTCTGGCGCCAGTGCCTGAGCTGTTAGGATACACAAGCGCTGAGGAGGGGAGGGGACCTTTGACCTGGACGAGGTTGAACCCAGGAGGTGGGATATGGGGATAAGAGAGCAGACCTTAGCTGGCGAAGTGATAATTAGGTTGTTTATTCAGGTCTCTCTCTGGGTACAAATCTTCAGTAAGCTCTTTCTTTAAAAACAATTGTCAAGGAAGGAAGGAGTTTGCTTTGTGCCTTCTTCGAAGCCATCCTCCTCTCCGTTTTCTCCTCTGGTCTTGCCATGTGCTATTACAAGAAATGATTAAGCACCTCAGTCCTTGCTCTCTGGATTTTTCTGAGTAGTTAACATGGACAGAATTAAAGTGCTTACCAGCAACTGGTCTAAAACCACAGATACCTCAGCAGAGATGCATTTCCTTCCAACCACAGCAGAGAATACTATGTAGCCACTAAAAAGGACTTGTTGGTCTATTCTTCAGAACCTTCTTAGATTAAAATCCAAGTGTATAGAGCATAAAGTAAATGGGGTCATTTGTATAAAATCCGAATTTTTTTCAAGTCTTTGTAGATTTCCATAAAGGAAAATCTAGAAAGTGGAATCTTCTAGGGAGGGGTAATTATTTCAGAAAACTTTTTAATTTATACTTACTTTTAATGTTTCCTGATGATGAACATGTATTATTTTTGCAGTAAGATATAAAAATTACGTTTTCTTTAAAAAAAAAGGGGGGGGGAGGGGGATGCTCAGCTGTAAGCCCTGTCTTAGAAGACTCCCAGCTCCTGGGTGGGACAGGGGTTCTGTGTGGGCTGCTGTGGTGGTAGTTCCAGGGGCCCCTGGGCTGTGTTTCTACTCTGGGGTCAGGCCACACTGGGACCAGTGCCCATGGGCAGCTCCATAGATTGCCCAGCAGCAGACCCACCAGACCTTTCACCCAGAGCTGAGAAGCCACCCTCCCTGGGTCATGAGTGCTGTCGGCACTGGCTGCCTTTAACTTTGAGGTGGGCCAGGTTGGCAACTAGTTGGGAGATCAGGGCTCTTAGCCCCTGTTGTCAAACACTACCTACCACCTGGAGCCTCCCCTTCAGCCAGACCTGTGGTCCTTCTCTGTGCCCTGTTGTCTAGTCAGAAAGCCATTTACTGACAGGTGAGCCTGTCAGATCTTTGCTCTTCGTCACTGCCACCAATTCTTCTTACTTTGGGGGTCTCCTTTGGTGCATTCTTAGGCTGAAGATACTGGCTGAGTGATTTTTGAGTGCAGATCCCACTCACTAGTGGTGAGACTTGGCCAGTTACTGGCTGTGCCCATCAGTCCCCAAAGTGTCAGTTTCCCATCTGTAAAATGGGCACAGCCCCTCCCTTGCCAGGTGGTTAGAAGGATTAGAGTTAATGTTTGAAACGAACTTGGGTGTGTAGTAAATGTTCTCTTGTGCTGGTTGAAAAGAAAGCTGCATGGTTAGTAGACACCAGCATACCCCAGGTTCCAGTCACTCCTGGGCAGTATTACCATCCCTAAGAGATAGTTGGCCGTGATGTAACCTGCCCCCATGACTCTTGGCACAGTCTTAGGAATGATGAAGTGCGTTTGGGAGAGAACTAAAGCTACCAAGCCAGTCAATTGGGTGTGGGAAGGAGAGTGGGGAGAAAAGACCCTGAGGCTCATGTTGTTTAGGACTGTCTGGGACCTCTTATCAATCCGTGCTATTGATGATAACGCAGAGTTAATGCATGCCAGGTTTTAGAGCCGTGGGGACATGTAAGCCCTCAGTAAATGTTACCTGTGATCGCATCTGCTGCATACATTATCTTAGAATAATCGCCCGGGGAAGGCACTGCTTCCCCCTTTTATGCATAAAGACATTGAAGGCCCATGGGGTCGAAGACCTGCCTGAGGTCACACGGCTAGGAAGTGCCGAAGCTGGGATTTGAACCCTCTTCTGTCTGGTTCCAAAGTCTCTGCTCTTCTTGTTACCCTGTTTTCCATTCTGATGTCCAGTGCCACTAGCTCTCTTCCCACTGACTACAAGCTCCTCCTGCTCTCGGCGCTTTTCTGCTGCGGCCTGCCCTGGCCTGTAAGGCAGGGACGGCGTCCTCAGAGATAGGGAGTCTTCACGGGGTGTCGCTCAGGGTGGGAGACGCTGGCTGTTAAGGTTTGAAGGCATGTAAGCATGAGCAAACACGTGTCTGCTAGGAGCTTACAAATAGATCCCCTCGGCTCAGAGGGAACCTAGATGACTGTGTGGTTTTTCAATGCATGCTTTATTATTTATCTTCGGCTTGGAAATAGATATTGAGAAATTCTGTCCTGAAACTGGGGCAGGGGAGGGATGGGGTATTTGAAGACATAAATCTTGTATCTAAATTGTGGTCCATGAACAGACTTCCTTCAGCAAGACAGCATGTGGCCTGAGCTGGGGGCCAATGTTTTGGGTGTGTTTTTCCCCTGCTGCCTCTTGGTGGAATGAGGGGGATGGATAGCTGGGGTTCTCCCAACTCCCCCTGCTCAGCTGTGCTCACCACTACCTTCATTACAGCAGCAGCAGCTACAGGCGCAGCACCTCTCCCACGCCACGCATGGCCCCCCGGTCCAGTTGCCACCCCATCCATCAGGCCTCCAGCCTCCAGGGATCCCCCCTGTTACGGGGAGCAGTTCGGGGTTGCTGGCGTTGGGTGCCCTGGGCAGCCAGGCCCACCTGACGGTGAAGGACGAGAAGAACCACCATGAGCTGGACCACAGAGGTGCGGCCCTGCACTGAGGGGGAGTGGGGGAGGGCAGAGGGCAGGACTGGGCTGGGCACAGGACTACCTGTGGGTAGGAGTGAATGGGCACAGCAAATGCTGTTACCCTAGGACAGGAGTGTGCCCAAAATTTGGAAGCATCTGTTGAATCTGGGGTGCATGGAATCCAGTGCTTGATCCCTGATGTGTACCCATTATTCCCTGCCCTGGAAGACTTGTCCATTCATCCACAAACACCTTCCTTCCTTCCTACACTAGCCCCTGCCCCATCTTGAGTACACCCCAGTTCCCCTCCTTTAGGTTTCCTTCCTGGACAGTTCTAAGTTCCCGTGAGAGTTTAAGAATTGGGCCCTTTATTACTGCTGTCTTGTATCCTACCTGCGCCTGGAAAATGTTTTGCCCTCAGCAAGGACATTAGTCCTCCAAGGATAAGTGCCGGTTCCTGCGTGCTTAACTCAGCACGTGTGTCTCCCTACTGCAGGTGCCTTGGAAAGGGTACCCAGTTGGTGCGCACATGGAGACTTGTTAGTTGAGCACCTGTAAATGAAGGTAGTGATCACGCCGCTGCAAGGGGATAACTGGAAAGACTTGGCATCAGGACCTCCATCCTGGCTCCCCGGCAGACCTTTTACAAAAGTTACAACCCTGTGTGGTTCTGCCTTTTGAGATGTAATTGACACGATAATGTTGTGCAAGTTCAAGGTGGACATTCACACCACGGTCCATGGCCTCCGAGCCTCCCCAAGTGCCACACTATTGGGCAGCAGGGATCTGAATGTCACCAACCCGGCCTGGCCCAAGGCCACAGGGTGGAGGCAGGTCGTGGGAGCGCAGCAGGGTGAGGGCTGCGTTTTTGTCACTGCAGGAGGGTGGTCTTTGGGGCAGAGGGAGAGGAGAATCCGGGTAGAGGCTGGGCATGTAATCAGAGGCCTCAGCTTCCAAGGGCTGTTAGCAAAGAATGGTGTCAGCAACAACCACAAAACTACTCCCACATTTGCCTTTAAAAAACAAACAATTATGTCCTCCACTCCTGGATCCTACAGATGCTCTGGTTAACACAATCCTTCCCACACTTACAGCTTTAAAACCTGCTGAACAGTAATCTTGGTGCCCTTGTTGGCCTACTGGGGAGATCTGTGTCCCAGGCTTTCCTACCCACCCGGGGGCTGGGGGCCAGAGCAAGTCTTGGAATTGGGGCAGATAATTTCCAAACTGTGAACATCACCTCTGTCTGCTCCTTGGCTGACGCACAGTGATGCCAAGGGCCAGGCCTGCTGCCACCTTTAAAACCTGTGACCTAGCAAAGCATAACAGCCAGCTGCATGGTGAGACTGACCTTCCTTTCTCTTGTCTTTTTGTCTTGGGGGGGCCTGACCTTCTTCCTGTCCTGACCGTCTGTTTCTGAAGAGAGAGAATCCAGCGCGGTAAGTGTTTTTGGAGCTCTTGTGTGTTTGGGGTGCTGGGAGGAAGAGGAGAAGTGGTAGTGGGGGTTGTCACGAAATAAGAGTTGCCGTCACCTATTGAAAGTGACCTTCAGTGGGGGAAGCCCTTCATCTCTAGGCTTTGGGGCCATCATTTTTTAAATGAAGAGCTTGGGCTAAATGAGTTCTCGCTGTTACATGAGAAACAATTAACTGAAGATCAGCTGGCCAGCCCCGGATCCTCTGGGTAGGTTTGTGGAGTCACTAGACTGACCCAGGACTTAGGACCCGGGAGTTCCTTGTCCTGGACCAGGGTGCTCCCCTGCCTGCACCCCCAGGTTGATTGCCTGCTCTATGGCACTATAATTCTCATTTCCTCCACACGCCTGAGGTTTCTCTCTCTTCTGTGCTTTTTAACTCTGTTTTAGAAAGAGCTTGCAGGCGAGCGTTAAGCCCAGGCTGCCTGCATGTCTGCCAGCGCTGAGATTTGTTGTAAATCTTTCTGATCACACTGAGGCTCAGAGGTTCTGTTTCAAGTGAATAAGCCTTCTGAATAAGCACAGTGGAGTCTGGATAAAAAAAAAAAATCCTCCAGCGATTAGCAAAGCTATTTTATTCCTCATCGCTATCCTTGTATCTGGGGCCATCTAATCTGTTAGGATGGCTTTGGTTATTACCTCGTGTTAAGTAGGACTTGGAAGGTCAGGCAGTTAACTAACCATCTAGACAACAGCTTCCTCAAGCAACTCCTACACCCCGACCCACCTTCCCTTCTCAGCCTTCCATTAGCAGCTATGGGCGAGTCTTCTCTGATGTTCTCAGAAATCAGATCCACTTGGGCCTGGGAATGGCTCGGTACATAAGAAAGGAATGGCTGAAGTTGAGAATCCATTTTAAATGCTTTAGTGTTGATCCTTAAATGGTGACATTTTGGGAGAGGTGCGTTGCCAAGATAGGAGGAGAGCTGGACTGATTCCCTGAGGCTGAGATCTGGTCCCAGCTTCCCGGGAAATTGGTGTCTTAACAACCCACTTTCTTTCCCCATAACTTGGGCCTCATGCCTGCCCAACCGCCCCTCAACAGGACTTGGGATCCAGGAGATTACCTTGTTAACGGGACTGGTTGCTGAGCCAACTAAGTATCGGAAACAGCCCTTCCCCCCGTCTTCACAGCGTCCTTAGCCCCATGCCTATTTGCCTTGGCCTTTGGCTTTGTGCCCCAGTCTATGAGAGCTTTCTGCTAAAAGAAACACATGGGGAACCCCCAGGAGCTGGGCTCTTCACTCTGCAACACTCACTGACATCTGAGCCTGTCAGACAGAGCAGAGGGGGCACGCTTGGGTCACGGGAGCGTCTCATGGGAATGAGTCAGGACGCCGTCCCAGGCTGGGCTGGGTGGGCTGCGCCGGGGCGAGGCAGTGAGGCCATGTGCATGCAGCAGTGTGGTCGAAAGGGTGTAGACTGAAGTCATCAGCCCTTTGGAAACCAGGTTGTCAACAGCTGAGGTCTAGGCAGGAAGGACAGGGCCGTGTCGGGGTGGGAGGCGGGCGGGCTGGAAGCTGTCCCAGAGGGGTTAGTCTGGAGTCCAATTAGAGGTAGCTTCATTCATATTTCCTTGCCTAGCTGAAGCAATAAAAAATACTTAGTTTTTTGGCCGCCTGCCAGCCAGAGGCGGGCTGGATCGATGCCGCTAAATGTCTGACATGACTCTCCTGTAGCAGCGAGGGTTTTCAGCCTGACTGCAGGAGAAGAAAGAGCTAGCTGTTTGTGAGCACGGACTGGGTTGCAGGGAGAAACACAGCAGCCGTTCCCCCCTCCCCCGGCCCAGCAGCCCAGTCCCCCCCAGAGGAGAGGGCCAGCCAGCAGGAGGGAGGGGGCTGGAAGCACGGCTGCTTAGCACGGGGTGGCCGCCACTATCGGAGGAAATGAAATGAAATGACGGTGATTTTTCTGCCGGCGCTTGCAGCAGCTAATTGAATTGCGGCTGTGTGCGCATCGCCGCAGCTCTTGCCCTGCTGCGGGGAAGGTTGAGCTGCACTTCCATTATAACCTCCATTTTTTTCTTCAAGCCTTGATAACTCTGCCATTTTAATTTGCTTCAGGCAGAAACTTGGCAGGGTAGGGAAACCGACTTAGGAAGGGAAATGAAGGTCTGCGGCCATTTCCCCCAGATGCCTCCCGTCGACTGTCCACCCTGTTTCCTCAAGTGCCCCGTGCCTGTGGGCCAGCACTGACCCCTGGGAAAATGGGAGACCTGAATGATGCTCATCCCTCCTGCCTTTTACATCTGAACGGATGTCCTTCTGTGTCCCCCTCTGGTTTCATCAGGCACCCCAATGTTGTGTGGGGAGCTCAGTCAGCCTTTTTCATCCCTACAGTTGGATCGCAAGCCCCTGGAGGGCAGCAACTGTGTCTTACTCATTCTACCACCCCCAGCATCCAGCCTAATCCAGGGCAGGTCCTCGGGAAAGAGTGGGCATGTGGGTGAGGGAGGGACTGTGTAGTCTGGGCTCCGTGAAAGAAGGGCACCCCAGCTGCCTCCTCAAGGGCTGTGGGCTCTGATCATCTCTTGGCACAGAGGTTTTCCCGAGGGCACCCTGCCTGTAGCTCCTCCCTCCCTGCACACCAAGCCTGGTCCCGGGCCTTGGGGTCAACCCTGCGGGAGTGCTGCTCCTGCGCGGTAGCGGCACACTGCCCCTTCTCCCAGGCCTCTCGGGCCACACTATTCTCATCCTCACTTTATAGTTGAAGGGAGAACCTGAGCTCATTAGGCTCCCCCAGGCCTAAAAGGTGTGTGTTTCCAGCTTGCTGCCTCCTGCTGGGAACTTGGGCATGATGACTTAACTCCCGGGACCCCATTTTCTCATCATCACAGGCTGGGTGGTTGTACCTGCCACTTTATTACCTGGGTGTTTCTCTATAAAGCTGTTGAAGGCCACAGGGCTGAATAGTAGGGTGTTCACAAAAATGCCAAGTCACTCATCTACCTTGTAGAAGGCCTGTTGGCTGCCCAACATTCTTCCCTCCCAGTCTCCCCTTTCCTGTCAGGCTCAGCAGGTCAAGCATTGCTCACAGCCCAGTTGGTCGGCTCAGCTCCATCTTTCAAGACTAAGTGAAATGCTTCTTATTCCTTCTTTGAGCAAATACGAGTGGCGGGCACAAGATAGGTGGTGAAGATAGTGTGTCCTCTTGCCCTCAGGGCACATACAGCCTCATCGCCCAGAAGGCGCATGACTCTCTGCATTTAATTATTTAATAGCAGTGGCATTGCTGTGAAAGAGAATCGTGAGGTCTCCTGGACCTCCTGGACTCTCCCCAGCAGGCCTAGTCAGGGGTGTTGGGAAGGGTTTCCTAGCAAGGCTCCAGTGGGGCTGAGACTTTTTGGACACACAGGCCGCTTTGTCTCACTTCCTGACACACTTAGTTATCTCTCCGCATTCTTGCTTCCAGAATAACTCGGTGTCGCCTTCAGAAAGCCTCCGGGCCAGTGAGAAGCACCGGGGCTCCGCAGATTACAGCATGGAAGCCAAGAAGCGGAAAGCAGAGGAGAAGGACAGCCTGAGCCGATACGTACGTTTGAGGGTGTGGCGGCCACTGCTGAGCTTATGCTGGCCAGGCTGGGGGTGAGGGAGTGCTGATCGGTCATGAACCCTCTCGGGATCAGGAGCGAGTCAGCGGAACACAGATGGGGCCTTGTGTCTGTACACACTGAACACGTGACCACAGTCCAGTGGGAGTGGCTAGTGGGGGGGGGCGCGTTTCAAACTCTTCGGGGCCTGGGGAGAGCATGGTCCCACAGATGGGCCAACAGCCCTTGGCTGCCATCACAGCTCTCCCAGAATCCCTGGCACCCCGCCCTGGACATCATGATCATGGTGTCTTTGTGGGTAGGGCTCAGACACGTCATACAACCAAGATCTCAGCTGGATTTCAGGAGAGGAGGCTCACCCCGTCTCCCAGCGTGATAGAAATGACACCATGAGACGAGTGCGTGTACTTATGAATGATGCAGTTATAAACCCGGCTGGAAAAACGTCTGACTTCAGAGCGACGGGGCTTAGAAATACAGTGGCACAGGGGTCAGGCTGCTGTGGGCCTGGGATCAGAGTGACCCCAGAGCTGGGGAGCTGGGCTAGGAAGCAGGGAAGAGGAAGGCCAGCTGGCGGGGTAAAGAGAACCTGATCTTTGGGCTTGGCCCAGGGTCAACTTCTGGCTGGTAGAATTCGGGTCATTTGGGCTCAGTCTGGGTGTCAGGGAGGAGGGCATGGCCTCTTCTTACTCGCTTCTCCCTGGGTTGCAGGACAGTGATGGAGACAAGAGTGATGACCTGGTGGTGGACGTTTCCAATGAGGTGAGGGCAGGCCCGGGGTGCTGGGTGGGAGTCAGTGTGTCATGGTGGCTACGCCTTTATTGTGGCAGCCAGGCTGGGCAACAAGCCTTTGGTGTTGGGGCACCAGTTCATCAAGAGGCTACGTGCTTGGGCCCCGAGGGCTTGCTAGATGGGTCTCCAAAGAGAGACCCAAGGGTCCCAGAGGTAGGCCAGCTTCCACTCTCCAGGCTACTCTAGTAAGCTCTGTATCTCCACCCACGCTGCTCTTGAGGTGGGATTGTGAGCCCACGGGGTTAGCCTCACCAGGGAAGAGCTCAAGAGGATCTCCACAAGGCCCAGATTGGTGTCCTGAACTTTTTTGCTTTTGAGAGGTCACCCTCTGCCCTGCCCTTAGTCTTTCATCTGTGGCGTGAAAGGGGTCAAACTAGATGATTAAGAGCTAGTTGCCCTGACTTTGGTCCCCAAAGATCTCTCAACCATGCTCCTCTCCCACCATCTTTGCCCCTCCCTTCCACCCAAAGCAGGAGACTCCAGGCATTGTGCTGTGAAGTGCAGCTCTGTACCCCGTGTCTTTTTAGGACCCTGCGACTCCCCGGGTCAGCCCGGCACACTCCCCTCCTGAAAATGGGCTGGACAAGACCCGGGGCCTGAAAAAGGACGCCCCCACCAGCCCTGCCTCCGTGGCCTCCTCAAGCAGCACACCTTCCTCCAAGACCAAAGACCTTGGTCATGTATGTAGGGTCTGCCCCTGGTGCGCCAGAAGCTGGTGGGCTAGAGAGGGTGGGATGGTGAGAGAAGTTTCTGGAAAAGGGAACTAATTGGAAAGAACATGGATTGGGATCTTAACCACTTACTGGCTGTGTCCTGTGCTAGTTAGTTCACTTTACTAAGCTTTGGTTGCTGCGTTTTTAAAATGGGAACAAACACCGTAGTCTTTGCCAAACAAGGTTGGTCAAGAATCGGTGGGCTTTGGGGCAGAAGGTTCAAGCCCGGGGCTTTGGCATCTGGCGACTGGCACCGGGTGCTGTGTCCAGCTGCAAGTGCCAGCTCTGGGGAGAAAGGGGTCTTCATGACTCCCCTTGATCTTTGTATCTTCCCTTTTCAGAATGACAAATCCTCCACCCCCGGACTCAAGTCCAACACACCAACTCCGAGGAATGACGCCCCCACTCCAGGCACCAGCACGACCCCAGGGCTACGGTCGATGCCGGGTAAACCTCCAGGCATGGACCCGATAGGTATAATGGGTAGGCACGATGGGGCCGGGCCAACCATGCTTGAAGGGAGAGGGTCTGCCCCAAGCTGAAACAGAAGTCCGGTGGGTGGGTCAGAGCATGGGGCTCTGGTGCTCGGTGCTGCAGAACCAGTGCAGGGTTTATCCCTGGCATGTGGAAGGGCAGGACACCATAGTCTGTTCCCAGCAATAGTTCTTTGAGGCTGACCAGCCCCCTTCTCTGGGCCTCTGTGTCCTGCTCTAAGAAAGAGATGGCACATCTCTTAGCTAGAACTTTCTTGAGCTTTGAAGACAGGATCCCACTTAGGTGGGCTCGCTCCAAGAGGACAGCCTGGGGAAGGCAGATTGAGAAGGGAAGGATAGCTGCTCAGCAGACGCGGCCTGGCAGCCTGCTTTTGTCCTGGAAGGAGGGGTGAGGTCCATCCCCCTTGACGCCACCTCTCCACTGACACCCACCTCCACACAGCCTCGGCCCTGCGCACGCCCATCTCCATCACCAGCTCCTATGCGGCACCGTTTGCCATGATGAGCCACCATGAGATGAACGGCTCGCTCACCAGCCCCAGCGCCTATGCCGGCCTCCACAACATCCCGCCCCAGATGAGTGCGGCCGCCGCCGCCGCCGCTGCCGCCTATGGCCGATCGCCAATGGTGAGCTTTGGAGCTGTACGTAGACCTTTTGGCTCCTTTTTGGGGGTGGGGGGCGGGGGAACTGAGCAAGGAATGGTGGGGCTGGGAGAGGCATTCCTGTACACCAAAGGTACACCTGGGTCTCTGCCCCAGGGGGACAGTGGCCATAGAGTCTCACCTCTGCTTGCCCCCCTTGGTACCATGTGACTTCTGAAATGCCTCCTCCCTGGGCTCCCCCTTTCCATTGGGAAGTGGGGCTGATCCCTATCTTTCTGGGTTCTTTGGAGTAGGAACCCAGTGTATGCCCAGGGACTCCCATGTAGCAGAGGTTGGCCAATGTGACTGGTTATCTTCTTTTGATGAACAGTTTGAATTTGGGGGTGGCCGTTTTCCAAAGAGTTTCTCTCAGTACCTCCTGTACCTGTGTGGCCTGCTCTCCACATGACAGGCCCGCTGCAATACCAGAGGAAAGAGAAGGTTGCTGCAGGGACAAGTGGGGGTGTCGTGGATTCTGGTTCAGAGCCAGGGTTTCCTGGGCAAAGCATTTGGCCCTCCTGGTATTCTTAGCTCTGATCTGTTTGACGGATTCTGAGGAGGCAGCACTGTGTGTGCAGGGCCCAGGAAGTGGTGGAGGAGGGGGATGAACGCAGCGTCCCTCACTCAGGGCTGGCCTTCTTTGCCTTGCAGGTTGGCTTTGACCCTCACCCCCCAATGCGGGCCACCGGTCTGCCCTCAAGCCTTGCCTCCATCCCTGGTGGAAAGCCGTAAGCTTCGGTTCTATTTCCTGCTTGATTCTTTGGGGAGGGGAGAGGAGGGCACCTTCACGCCCTATCCCTGGCCCCTGACCTGCTAGAGCTCTCCAGAGGGAGGGGGTCTGCCCCTTCAGAGGAACTCACAGGCCAGGTTGCAAGCACTGGAAACAGCTGCCTGGTCCCACTTCCAACCCCAGGGACTCCTTCTAAAAGGGACCTGAGTGGAGTTTGAGGGGGTGGTTCCTGGGTTCCGGAGAGAAGCAGCACTAAAGACTAGGACTTCCTAAGCAAATGACGTGAACTGCCCTGACCTAGGCCGCTCCTTTGGGGATTGCCCCCAGCTGGCACCCTTGGGAGCCTAACATGGCTGGCGAACATGCTGGCTCACCTGGCTCTGGGGTGTGTTTGGGGAGCAGATTTCCCTCCTTAATAGCCCTGAGGGATTTTAGAGCTGCTGGGAAAGGGCATTTCAAGCCATAAGCGGGGCCAGTGACTGGTTTGGAGCTAGGGAGCCTGGGAGCAGAAGTCAAGGTTGGAGTGCTGAGCAGGCCCCGCCTGGTGGAGCCAGGCCAAGGCGGAGGGGGGTGACTGGGTTCCCTACGATCTGGGGAGAGGGACCCCTGAGGCAGGGAGGGGAGGGTTGAGGGAGGTCCGAGTTTAACTGGGCTAGACCTGTGGAGCCTGGGAGAAGACCCAGGTGGGAACATCAGGGATGGCGGAAGTGACTCATCCTTCTCACCCTTGCAGTGCGTACTCTTTCCACGTGAGTGCCGACGGGCAGATGCAGCCGGTGCCCTTTCCCCACGATGCCCTGGCGGGCCCCGGTATCCCAAGGCATGCCCGACAGATCAACACGCTCAGCCACGGTGAGGTGGTGTGTGCTGTGACCATCAGCAATCCCACGCGACACGTCTACACAGGCGGCAAGGGCTGTGTGAAGATCTGGGACATCAGCCAGCCAGGCAGCAAGAGCCCCATCTCCCAGTTGGACTGCCTGGTGAGGACCCTGGGGCCCGGGCATCTCCTCTGACTGGCAAGCAGAGCAGGTGGCACCTCATCCCACCCGGCCTGCTTCCTCTCCCCCGCATGGGCTGGGTGACTGAGTGAGCCGGCTCACCTCGCGGAACCCTCGCTTTGTCATCTAAGGAGGGGAGATGCCAGCCTCCTGGGGCTTGTGAAGAAAGACTGAAGAGCTGTGAATGGGATGTGTCACGGGGGAGGGCAAGGCGTGAGCAGGGGTGCTGAGGCTGTGTGGTGCTGCTGGACGTGACTCCGGTCCCCGGGAGAGAAGGTTAGGCAGCACTCAGCTCGGGCCCTTCTCCTTCCAGAACAGGGACAACTATATCCGCTCCTGTAAGCTGCTCCCCGACGGCCGCACGCTCATTGTGGGAGGCGAGGCCAGCACGCTCACCATCTGGGACCTGGCCTCGCCCACACCCCGCATCAAGGCCGAGCTGACATCCTCGGCTCCCGCCTGCTACGCCCTGGCCATCAGCCCTGACGCCAAAGTCTGCTTCTCATGCTGCAGCGATGGGAACATTGCCGTGTGGGACCTGCACAACCAGACCCTGGTCAGGTGAGATGCAAGTGCGGTGGGAGCGCCCTGTCCTTGGCACTGGTCATGCGTGGCCTTGCTGCCGAGACTGCTCTTGCCCCGGGGGCTGTTGGTGGCCAGAATGGTGTGGATAAGGGACACCCAGGTCAAAAGGCAGCTTGGCCTGCCTTGTGCAAGTGGGCAGCTGTGTGCCACATGCTGGTGTGGACAGGGGATGGAGGTCTGCTTGCTGCAGGAGCTGGCAGAAGGCTCTGGGGAGACTCCAGCCTGTAGCATTCTGGAAGGCAGAGTTCAGATTGGCAGACATGCAGGAAGGGTGGGAGAACACAGGAAGAGATGGCTTTGCAGCCAGCAACAGGAGCAGGATCACTGGTGGTCAGCATGGAGACCTTGGCAGCTAAGCTGCTGGGTTTCAATCCTGCCTACTTGTGACCTTCACAGGTCACTTAACCCCTGTTCCTCCGTTTCCCTTGTGAACTAAGCAGAGTGAAACTGTTCCTTGGAATCAGGTCACAGTACAGTGTCTGACCAGAGTCGACTCTTAACGTATACTTTGGCCATCATATTGAGAGTTGTATTGGGCTTGCCTATGGCCTCAGTCCCTGCAAGGTGAGGGGGATGGGCTAAGAAATGAAACCGCAAAGATTCCAATTGTGAGACCGATAGGATCTCTCTGTTAGACAGCCCTCCTTCCCCCCCAACACACATAGACACACAAAACCTGTCCCAGACCTAGCTCTCTTACAGGTTCTCTAAGGGACTGTGGCACATGGTACAACCCCTTCTAGGCCTCAGTTTCCTCTTCTGCTCAGAGGCAGAGCTGGCCTGCTCCCTGGCACCACTGCCCGGTTCCCTGGGGCTAATCCTCTTCCTTGCTTGGACTTCATAGGCAGTTTCAGGGCCACACAGATGGGGCCAGCTGTATAGACATTTCCCATGATGGCACCAAGCTGTGGACGGGGGGCCTGGACAACACCGTGCGCTCCTGGGACCTGCGGGAGGGTCGGCAGCTGCAGCAGCACGACTTCACCTCTCAGGTGTGTGGCCCCAAACACCTCCTTCCCCCCAGAGTAGCATCTTTTCTTCCCTCCCAGCGTCTCAGTGACCAAGTCAGGAGCAAAGATGGTCATTGCAGATGGGTGTGGGGCCCACTGAGCTATCTGGGAAGGCATTCTGGAGGAAGTGGCAATGGAAGGGTCCACAAGGCCTTGGAGTTCCATTCCTAGCTCCCCTGCTATTGAGCATTTTGGCTTCGGTTTCCTCCTTTTTTTTTCTAATGAAACTTGCTATTGGAATTTTCTTTATTTTTTATTTAAATATATTTTATCGCATAGTTCATTTTTGTACAGTTGCTTTCTCTCAGGTGTAGTCCCTGTGAAATTCCCATCACCAATTCACCCACGCACCATCACCATAGTCCCTTGTGCTCTTCCCTCCCTGTTTTGTTCCCCACCTGCAGAATGTCTCTGACTTATACTTGCCTGTTAATTTTGTTCATTTATTTGTTATTATTGTTACTATTTTTTTCCTGATCCCTTACTTGGTTCCCCTATATCCCTCCTATAAATGAAACCATCTGCTGTTTTCGTTTCTCTTTCTGACTTATTTCAGTGAGCATAACCCCTGCTATCTCCAGCCATGTTGCTGCGAGTGGCATGAGTTTATCTTTTGATTACTGAATAATATTCTGGTTTCCTCATTCTTAGGCTGGGAACAGTAGCAGCTATTTGTGAGCACCGGAGACAACTCCTTTAATAGCCCTTACCATAAACCTGGCTCGTAGAAAGCATTCTGTGGTGCCAACAATTATCATTTCTTGTTACTTTCATTACTCATTTTCGTATCTTAATCTTAAGTATTTAATATTCAGCATTTCACTTACTTTTTTCTTAAGGAAAGGCAAAAGACAGAGACAGAGATAGTGACTTTGAAGTTGAAATCTCTATGCTACCTCCAAACTTGAATCTTGTCTCTACCACTGGAGTTGGCAACCCACTCAGTCTCAAGTTTGTCACCTATAAAATGGGGGTGAAAATGGCATCCCTTGCCCCTGGGGTGGTGGACTGAGGGAGAGTGAGGCTTTGTTTTGCGAATGGCAGGAGAGACAGTGATATTGGAGGGAGTAGGAAAGGACTCCGAGGCCTCAGGGTCCCTGAGTGAGGCCTCCCCCCAAACTGTAAATGCTAGAAGCTGACTCAGGTGTTCTCTGCCTCTGCAGATCTTCTCCCTGGGTTACTGCCCCACAGGGGAGTGGCTGGCCGTGGGCATGGAGAGCAGCAACGTGGAGGTGCTGCACCACACCAAGCCCGACAAGTACCAGCTACACCTGCACGAGAGCTGTGTCCTCTCCCTCAAGTTCGCCTACTGCGGTGAGCCAGGGGGCCCGGGCCTGGTGGGGGGTGCGGGAGCTCCTGAGGTGCCCAGCTAGCCCGCAGAGTCCAGATGAGGAGCAGGAGGCCTGGTGTTAGATCTACGCTTCCTAGCCCTGACTTGGATCCTTTAGAGCCTCGGCCACCCATCTTTGTCCCTTAGATGCACATACTGCCTGCCACACGGCACCATGCTCTCCTGACACCAGGACTCTTGCCAGGCTGGGGCAGGGGAACAGTACTCACAGCTCCACAGCCAGGTCCTCTAGGTGGTTTGACCATGGGCATTAAGGTCTGGTAGCCCTCACTTGGAATATCTGCCCCTCCCCCGATGGGCTGTGTGGCACTGAACCTCTTGTCCTCTGAACCTCTTGTCCTCTGGTCTTTTTCTATGGGCTGAAAATAAGAGGGCAGCACTGCCACGTGGCTCGGAGGTCCGTCGGTGCGTTGACACACGCACAGACTCGGCAGTGCTGGAGTCGGGTCTCCTGCCCCAGGCTTGCTTGTTTCCCACACTTGCTGCTCTCTAGTAGAATTTAGAAGGATCAATTCACCTTAGTAGCTTTAAAAAGAATCTTTGGGGAAAGTGTAGTATCTGCAGTTAACTGCAAATGCTACCTCTCTGTTTCCAGCCCTCCCCTTGATTGTAGAGTCAGGCATTCTCACTGCCTCCCTGGGTCTCATGTGTTGGTTACAAAGCGCCTCTCACACGTGGAGAGCAGCGCGGAGCACTGCTTAGCGGTTGCCACCGCATTTCCATGGCAGTTGACGGAGCTTGGGCTAGGAGGGCTGGCTTTGGAGAGCAGCAAGGCCACAGCTTGACCCTTCCCGTGCCTCCCACCCACAGGCAAGTGGTTTGTGAGCACTGGGAAAGATAACCTTCTCAACGCCTGGAGGACCCCGTATGGAGCCAGCATATTCCAGGTATACCTGCCATCCCCGGGCCTGATTCTGCCCCGTGGGGGGCCTGGGGGCAGGGCAGTGGGAGACAGATCAGAGACCCTGTCCTGGCCTCTGCTGGCCCCTCCTTGATAGGAGTCCGAGATTGAGTTCCAGAGGTAAGGACGTGGTCACACCAGCAGGCGCACACTCTGCTATCCGTGCCCTCTGCGCTTTGCCGGCCAAGGCTTTTAAGCAGGGACTCTTGTAGGATTTTTAGCACGGTGCACAACATGCCCTGCTTTGGCCTGGACTCTGTGTGCTCACAGGGGCACGCCAGCAATTGAGTAAAGCAGGCAACATTTTTTCAGATCAGCGTTAATCTCAACACGTCCATGTTAGGAGGGCAGTGGGCTGGGAAAGAAAGGAGAGAGAGGGCAGAGGCTTTAGCGCGCGTGCACACGCCACGCACGCGCGCGCGCACACAAAATCACACTCGTAGCCAACCAACCCTCTGTGAATCCATGCTGGAACTCGTCCAGGGAGTCACCCACATAATGTTGAGTGTCTAACTACACCCGATGCTTTGAAGCTCAGGTGCAAAGCCTTCTCTTAGTTCACTAGGCTGAAGATCAGGCCTGCTGGATATCCCAGCTCAAAAAGGCTTCTTCCCACTTGTAAACTCTGTAGAGAGGCTCACGCTACGGAGCCTGTGTTAAGGATCACATTAGCCCCTGTGGTGAGCTACTCTGTGGCAAAGCAGGTGGAAGAGGTAGCTGTGACTGAGAGTGTTTCTCGTGCGCATTCTAAGTGCTGGTGACCTCATCTCTGCTGTGTGAGCTCGGGGCTGGAGCAGCGAATGGTGTTGAGTACCGAGAAAGTAAATTCCTGTCTTTCTCCCCCCACCCCCCTGCCTTTCCCTCTCCAGTCTAAGGAATCCTCATCTGTCTTGAGTTGTGACATTTCGGCGGATGACAAATATATTGTAACAGGCTCTGGTGACAAGAAGGCTACGGTTTATGAGGTCATCTACTAAACAAGGACTCTAACAGGGCTGTCAAACTCTGGGAGAAACAGACTCGGCTGTGACAGGGAGACCCCGGCAAGGGGCCCCCGAGGACGGCGGAGGACGGGCGGCGAGCAGCCGAGCGTCCCAGGGCTGAGCTCCGGCTGGCTGCGAGGGCGTGTGCCCCGTCACGGTCCCGGCTCCTGGGCATGGATTGATGTGTCTCGCAGACTCGGTGGATTTCACTTCTCCTCCTCCCCCGTAACAATCCTGGCAGATGTTACAAATAGATTTATTTGGAGGATCCTGGCTCCAGCTCCCTAGACCCCTTCATGAATCTGTCTTCCCCTCCCTCCCCTTTCTTTTGACCTGTACCCCTGTCCTGGGTCGGGGACACTGGAGTGGACCACATTTTTGTGCTGGGGGAGGGAGGGATCTCATGTTCCCAGTTGTGCAGCGCACAAGATTTGTGAAAAATGTAAATAACAGACTCCTATCTTGGACTGGTCAGTGGGGGAGGCACCCCCTTCCCACCGGACACGCTAGCTGTGTATTTCGCCTGCTGTATTTGTAATCCACTCGTGGTGGTGGTTTTTTGTTTTGTTTTTATGAAACAGTTCCCATCTGGAAAAGGGAAGTGCAGGGAGGGACAGACAAACAGAGAGGGGGTGCAATGGGGAGGAAAATCTTGCGGTAGAGGAAGGGAACGCAGGTGGCCACCAGGTCGACCATCAGATGCCCCTGGAACAAGCCTCGGTGTGAACTTGGGAATTGTCCCGGACGTGTCAGGGTCAGACGCCAGACGGACGATGGACAGACAGTACTTGAGACGGGCCAGCCTGGCCAGTGTGGACAGAAGCATGGATTGTCTGTGCACTGTGTCTGCCTTCCACCCCCCTTCCCTCCCCTCTCTCAGGTGTCTGTTGTGTTTGCGCTCGCTCCCTCCTCAGCCTCGGCCTCTCTTTGGTGCACATGTGGTTATCCTGATGAGCGATGGAAGTTCAAGGCGACTCCCTTTCCTTCCCTTCTTTATCTTGGACACAACCTATAAAAAGGATAAAATGTTAGAGGAAAGCATAGCAACTCAGCTCAGGGAGCTACAGAGAAAAATAGAAACTGATGTGGGTGCTTTTTTTTTTTTAATTTGAAAAAGAATTAGAAGTGACGTCTTTTTATAAAATAAATGCCTTCTCCTCTTTGCTGCCGATGACCCCTTGCTCTCCCCCTAGAGGGGGGAAAAGGTCTATTGACCTGCAGAATTGCTGGTCTGCAGGGCGGCGGGCTGAGGGGACAGGTCCTGACACTCTGGTGACTTCTTACAGCTTTCGGTGTTAGGAGCCCAACAGGTTAAGATAGGCTGTCGTCTCCTGCAGGTGCCACTTTTTGGTACCCAAGTGTTCTGAGGTATTAGGATTTGGGTTGTTGTTTGCTTTTGGTCTTTTATTTTTTTTCTTCTTTTAAGGAAAAGCTAAAGGCCGTTGTGAGTCCTGGTGGTGGGCTCTCCGTGGATGTAGCATATGGAAGATAATTTTTATACTGCATTTTTATGGATTATTTTATAATGTGTGATTCTGTCTGGAGAGAAGGAAGGGGGCGTCCCGTGAAAACTGCCCGACTTAAATGATCTTGCTTCCCGGTGAGCAGTCCCCTCGATGTGACGTGAGGCCGAGGCGCCCTGTACCTTTCTGAGGTCGGGAGAGGGTGTCTAGAGTCTCTCTCTCTCTCTCTCTCTCTCTCTCTCTCTCTCTCTCTCTCTCTCTCTCTCTCTCTTTCTCCCTTTCTCCCTCTGGGTCTCTGATGTTCATCTGCCACCTCGTGTTAAGGCTCTAGCCACAAGGGAGGGCAAGGGTAGAAGAAAATTGATTCCTGAAGAAAAAAGAAAATGAAAAGTCATTGTAATGAGCTGTTTTTATATTTTTAAAAGTTACTATTTAAAGGTTGGTTTGATTGTTGTGTTTTAATTGCCTCTCCTGCCCCCACCCCAGCCCTGAGAAGTCAGCCAGGACCCCTGGCCTCGTCTCCTCTATCCCAGGCAGCTTCCTCTGTCGTCGCCCCTCAACATGAGCTCTTCTCATTTCAAGACACCATGCTGCCCCCCAACTCCCAAAAGTCAGATCCTGCAGGACAATTGGGGGGTTCCATAAGATCAAGTCCTCCCTAGTCTAAGCACCCACCTGGGGATTGTTGCAGGGAGGGGATGGTCTCCGCCACAGCCCATGAAGCACCCTGAGGGAGGGCTGCAGGTTAACACCAAAGTCTAGGACATGCCAAACTTGGGGGGAAAAATTGAAAGGGACCAATTTGTGAAATTGCAGTGTCTAAATATCTGGATGCTAAAAACCTGTGCCTTTTTTTTTTTTAAAGATTTATTTATGCATGTAAGAACTGAGGTGTAGGCCAGAGGTGTGAGGTGGTGAGAGGATTCACCAGAGACAGAGTGGGGAGCAGAACAGGCAGATCCACTAAGTACACTGCTGAGGGGACCAGCAGCCAAGGCAGGGGAGGTCTGCTGCGCCATGTGGGACGTTTCCTGGCCGGAGGTGGAACTCATGCTGCAGTGGCTGCAGAAAGCTTCATGGTGCTGCGACTTAAACCCTTGTGCCACCAGAGAGGCACTTTAAAAAAAAAAAAAAAAAAGTTAACTTTGATGTTGGGGGAAGACCCTCAATCCCCAGGGCATGGAACTTTGGTTTTGAGGGCTTTGGGATCAGGGGTTTGCAGAGGGCTGGGAGAGAATGCAGCACCCCAGGAAGGCAGAGCTGGTTGGGTGGAATTCAGGCATCCCTAGAACTGGGCAATAACATGGTTTCCAGCTCCTTATTTTGTCAGTCACTATAAATCAGCACAAACTCATTTCACACAAGAAAGGGAATTTGACATTCTTTATAAGGAGTGATGGCCAGAATAAAGCACAGCCTTTATTCTAAGCCTAGAAAGGACAGCTGGGCTGCACATGGGTCACTCAGCACTCGGGCTTCATGGAAGGAAGGTTTCACGGAAAGGAATCTTCCAGCAGGCAGCAGGAATGTTCTGCAGTTTACCTTTTGGATCAGTTGCATGGACTTAAATGGTGCCTTCCAGACCACATGTCCCTGGGTCCGCACCTGGCAGCAGAGAGCTGGAGGGCAGGGTGGCAGGCTCTGCCCAGGACATTCTGTGTGTTCTGGGAGTACCCTTCAGTGCCAAGATAGGGTGGGAGTTGGGGCCTACAGACCCCAGTGAGGAAAGGGGAAAAGACCCATTTGAGTTTCCTATTCCCTGGCTAAAAAACAGTTGTACCGGTTTCCTAGCAGTCACAGGTGGGGTGATGACCCAGATTCAGTCCCGACCCTAGACAGTCGAGGTGGTCAGGGCAGCTCACAGCCCTTCGTTTGGCCTGTGTAAGCAATGCTGGGGACCCACCTTCAGCCCCAGCAGCTTGCGTTGGACTCCTGCCTGTGCTCACTGCCAGTGTCTTTAGCCAAGATCTGGCCTCCACACTGATTTCCTGCTGCACAGGCTCCCTCTGCTCCCCCCCACCCTGCACTGCCCCTGACACTTTCCACTGAGCTCATCCCCACTCAGTCCTACCGAAGCCGATGCTGCTGCGATGCTGCTGCGTCCTAACTATCTGAAGGTGAATCCTCTGCGCTTTTAAGCTAGGGAGGCTCTAGTTTACATTAAACAATAGCTCCCATCCTTAATTCCCCCAGGTCTCCCCTGCGACTTACTGGACAGGGTGGCAAGAAGCTTTGAAACCATTTTTCTAGTCTTAAGAAAAACCCCCACTATGATTCCTACTGTGCAAAAATCCAAGCTTATACCCAGTCGTAGCAGTGGCAGTTTACCTACACAGCTCGAATAGCTCCCCTGGACGGCAGTGTACTGCTGGCGACAGCCCAGGACAGTGCTGCTGACCCATGACCTTTCACTAGTTTAAGACACTCCTGGTCTCAGGGCAGGCCTTCCAGCCTCACTGACTGTAGCCATGGAAAAGTGAACTGACTTGGGCCCATCGGCAACATTGTGCAGCCTCTGCTTGGAGCAGATCTGTTTAGACGGGCATGGTTGTCAGAGCTGGTTTCCATCATGGTAGTTGACATGGATTACATACCAGTGTGCAGGGCATCGCTGGCAACAGCTGACAACACCCTTCCTGGTCTCCTGAGTCACTGCCCGACCCTCTTCCCTCACCCCTGGGTGACTGACCCCAGCACAGGCGGTACCTGGTGGGGGGGGGGGGGTCTGGGGAAAGTAAGGATCTCTGGATGCTGCCACCAGAAGGGTCTTTAGCAGGGCTCCTCAGTGCTATGAACTGGCCATGGAAATCTGATGATGAAGTGCATAGTTTTTTTGTAAAGAACATAGTGTTTGAAAATGAACACTATTTTTAATATAAAGTATAGCAAGCAAACCTGATTACCTCTTTTAACTTGCATGGTTAGATATCATTTGATGTTTTGGTGAAGATAAAATGTAATCTATTCCAGTGCTTGTGAGTGCTGGAACACGAACACAGTACTCGTGCAACAAAATCGGCTCTTTTGTATTTGAAGGGACATCTATACCCAGTTCCTGGTTTTATAAATAGGACAGTGAATGCCCCAAAAGGGCAAGTGCCTTGAGTCATACAACCTGAGCTGAGATTGCCACTCCTCCCCCTCCTCTAACCCCTTGGCACACTCTCAGTGAGGGAGGATGGGTAGCTAGGAGGGAGCTGCCAGTATGCAGCACAAAGTAATGTTACAGGATGAGGGGATGAGCCTCCTATCTCTTCACCAACAGGACTGGAAGGGAATGGCCTGCAATGGCCATAAAAACCATACTCCTGCCTTGAGAATATCCTAGAACTCAGCCACCTATCTTCCCGATGCTTCCTTTTATCCATCCACCCATTCTTTTATCCATCCATCCATCCACCCACCCACCCGTCCATTCATTACCACTCATCTACCTATCCATACATTCATCCATCATCACCCATTCATCTACCCACTCATTTATCCACCTACCCACCTGCCCACCCATCCACCCATCATTCATCTTCTCATTTCCACCCATTCATCCATCTATTCATCCCTACATGTAACCCATGGGCTCATTTCTTCAACCATGCATCCATCCATCACCCATCCATCCATCCATCCGTCCATCCGTCCGTCCATCCGTCCGTCCTATCCAACCCATTCATCCAACCAACATTTATAGAATGAGAATCTAACATGTTCTAGGCATAGTTTCTAGGTGCTGGGTTGCAACAAATAGGGCACAATACTTGCCCTCGGAACTCTCAGTCAGCTGGGAGAAATACTTAAATTGACATGTACCAATCATGAGATGTGAAGGCACAAGAAGATGTCCCAGCATAGACATCAATCTGAGAGCAAGGGTTCCTTGAAGGAGTGAGCTTAATGGAGACCTAAAGAACAGAGTTATCATGTCAAAGTGGTAGGAAGGAAAGTGTTCCAGGTAGAGGGAACAGCATGTGCTATGACGGGATAGGAAACCATTGCACCTCTCCCCGTCTTGTGTACTTCCTTCTCCTCCCCTGCTCTAACGCTAGCCCAGGTGCTTCAGTCCAGCTCCTACTGCCTCTCCCTGGCCAGTCTCCAATGCAGAATCCAGACAAGAACTCTGGGCTGAGCAGGCTGGTGACCTGGGCAGATGTCAGGGTTTTAACCTGAGCCAGGAGAGGCAAAGGGATGGGAGGTGATGATGGGGGTGGGCTGCAATTAAGGAATGAAGAGAATGACTGTGATGATCCCCCCAAGACTCTACATCTCCCACACAATTGGCATATAAAGTCCTGGGGATCTGTGCACCAGATCATTGGACAAGGTCAGCCCCTTATCTAAATTCCCCACTGCAGTCACACAGGCAACTTCAAGAACTGTACTCTGACCCCATCACTTCCCTGCTCATCAGTCCTCTGAAGATCAGTGCTTAACTCCTTAGGCAATCCGCTGGCCTAGGCCCTGCATCTTTAGAGTTACCTCTTACCTCCTTTGCTTTTTCACTTTACCCACTGGTCAGATATACCTCCAACGTCCTGAAAAGGAATGCTCTATAATGTTAAGTTTTAGATGTGCTTCTCTTTCAGTTGGGATGTGCTTCTCTTTCGGCTGGGAACATCCTATACCCCTCTTTGAACTCCTGCTGATTCTTCAGGACCCAGCTTTGGTGTCACTTCTTCCAGGAAGCCTTCCCTGACTCCCAGCTCCTCTAGTCTGAGTCGGGTGGGTTGCCTTTGTGTTCTCAGAGCATTCTTTCCCAGCTCTCTGAACACACGGGGCACACTGTGTTGTGACTGTGTCAATGATGTCCCTCTCCTGGTGTTAACCTGATCCTCCCACAGACAAGACTGTGTGTCTTACATCTCTAGTACTTAGCACATAGTAGGTGCTAGGATATTTGTTGAATGAGTCAGTGAGTGTGGGATGAAAATAATAGCTAATTTTACTAGAATACTTAGTAGTGTCAGTGCTTCATAAATATTATCTGTTTTCATACTAATAACTATCTTATGAGGTCAACAAAGCTATTCTTACGCCCATTTTATAGATGAATGAACTGAAGTTGAACTTGTCCAAGGTCACATAGTTTGTAGTGTTTGTATAATAACGCTAGTGGATGAGTGGATGGATGGGTACACACTTAGATGGATGGATGGGTGGATGGATGAAGTGAAGACTGGGAGGGCTGGCTCAGAAGCTTGGAAAGAACTGACCCATAGATAGAGGAAGAGATTAGTGATATCCAGGTGAAGAGCTTATCAGGGGAAGTCAAGGGACAGAACCCACCCCACCCAGCTCAGGCCCTCCTCACCTCTATCAGGGCACCTCTATCAGTGCCCAAGAAATTCCACCCTGAATTTCATCCTGGTCTGACTCTAACCTGAGATCACTCTGACCCTGACTCTGAGCATTGCTCCCAGGCAGATCACACACAGGGCAGGACTGAGGGCACAGAAGTGGGTCGTTGCACCTCCTGGACTGCTGGGGCCAAATGAAAGCTTAGGGCGGGGCTGTGGTCTTCTCTCCAGGATGTCACATGTGGACCTGCCCCGTGTCAGTGTCTACTGGCGCAGGTTACAAGATGTAAAAAGAGCAAGTCTGGAATTTTCAATTCTGGTTAATGAGAAGCTAATAAGGATTCCCTTTAACTAATTGGACATAGACATGTTGGATAAAGTTAAAACAATTTAGTAGACTACTTTGAAAGAAAGAAAGGGAATGCTTTAATGTCAAAAATAAAAGTGTTTAAAGGCAGAGTGGGGATATCCTAAGTTCAGAAAAATACCCCAAAGACTCTATAAAGCAAAAATGGACAAAATTATAAGGAGGAATGAGAAGTTTTGACATGCCAATAACAGAAACTGGTAGATCAAGCTGAGAGAAATTTATAAGGATTTAGAAAAGTTGAACAATGTAATTCTCGTTTGAGACATAAAGTCCTACAAGCAACTATTAAGAGCATGAATTATTTTTCAGCACACCTGGAAGAGTTAGACAGTTTTACTAATCAAAAGAAGCAGACAAGACATTTTATACAGTTCAATACCCGCCTATAACTTTTCTTAAGGTACCAAACTAAGACTAAAAGAAAATGTCTTTAATATGAAATGGATAGCTAAACTGGGCCAGTAGCCCAATTATAAATAAAGGTTAAGTTTTAGAAGTATTGTTTTAAAGTCAGCAAAATCCAAAAAATGCTCATTATTCCTGCTTCTATTCAACATAGTGCTGGAGACTAGCCAATGCAATCAGACAAAATAAAAGAATAAAGTATGATGATTGAAATGAAAGAAAAAATTTGTAATTGTTTGCAGATGATATTACTATATGCAGACAACATATACAAACAAAAACAAATAAGAGAGTTTAGACAACATGCTGTATCCAAAATCAACATTCATTAATCAATAGCATTCCTATTCATAAGCAGGAATGGATTAGAAAATATAATGTAAATTTTAAAAAATGCATTTATAATAGTAATGAGAACTACCCATGAATAAGCAAAGCTACACAAGACCTTTATGGAGAAAACTATCAAATTTTATCGAAGAAAATGATCTTTAAAAAACCTTATAGATCAAAAGCTATGTCATATTCATTGATAGGAAGACTCAATTTCATTTTAAAAGGCAACTTTCCCAGCAATCTATAATACATTGTTAAATAAGATCCAAGTAGGGTGTTTTCTATGTAGTTTGATAAGGTAACACTAGAATTTCTCTGGCGAGTAAAGAACTAAGAATGACACAGTATTGATGGGATGATTTCGTAAAGACAGCAGGAAAGTGTGCTTTTGGTGTGTGAAGGGAAAAAGAAGCCAGTGGAAGAGAATATGGCCCATAAATGCCCTCAGGAGCATTATGTCTGTGGAGAAAAGAATTATGCAACAAATAGTGTTGGAACAGGTCATCTTTAAGGTGGGGTGGGTCTCAATCTCATACAGCAGTAGTTTCTAGCAGATTTAAAGTCTTTAAACTTTGAGGATAAATACAAGAGAATGACTGTAGGACTCTGAGGAAGGAAAGGATTATTGACCAAGACACAGGAAGCTGAAGCTATAGTAAAAAATCAATTGGACTATGTTAAAATTTTAGGTTTGGGCAACAGATGCCATAAAGTTACAAAACATGAAAAAATATAAATGTGATATTTATAACTGACAATATCTGAAATATAGAACAAGTTCTTCCAAATCAGTCCATGAAATCAAACAAGCCAGAAAAATGGGTAGAAGACAAAACCAAGTAATTCACGGGAGAGGAAGCGGAAGCGTGAGTGGTCAGTAAACCAGAGGAAATCCCCCTTCTCTCTCCCCCAGCTCTTGTGTTAACAGAGAAGCGTAATTTTTTTTTTTTTTTAAGGAAAACAGAGCAACTCACTTGAGTTGGATTGGGAAGCTTTTGAATGTAATAATGTGAAGCTTCTACAAGAATGGAAAATGACCAGTATTGTCAAACGCTGCTTGGGGGGACATCACTAGGTGACCCTCTTTATCCAGCAATTTGACAACAGTAAAGTAGAAGCAACAAATCCTATGACCTATTCAACTTCTAGGTATATACTTTAGAGAAACTCCTTCAGGAGTACACAAAGAGGCAGACACAGAGATTTTTCATTGACCCATTGGAGCAAAGTTATCCTGGAAAGAACCTGTCCATGATTAGGAGGAATGCATAAAGAAAATCTGCACATTTTTGTGTGTAATAAAATTGTATATAAGCATTAAAGTACATAAGCTAGATCCTTATGTATCAACTTGGATAAATCTCAAAAACCCAATGTTGTGTGAAAAGAGCAAGTTGCAAAAGGAAATATATGATATGATATTCTTTTTGTCAAATATAAATGCACTCAAAACAATTCTAAATTGAGCATATATGTCAAAATATAAAAGCCTGAGGGAAAGAACACGCCCCTTCACCCTCTAACAGTGAGGAGAGGAAGGGAGGACAGGAACCGAGGGCCAGGTGGGAGTTGAGCTCTACCCACCTCCCCTGATTACCTTTGGACAAATCTGAAGAAAATGAAAATGTTCACACTTTTTTAGTTATGTGTGGTGACTTGACTAGTGTCACCTTATGTTCTGTTTTCTACATGTTTAAAGCATTTAATAATTTGGATTAAATAAAAACATACAGGTCAGGCCTTGGTAAGGAATCATTCTCACCATAGTTTCTGGTGATTTGACATGGGGACTTTGAGGATAGGGGGCAGGAGGGGGTGGCAGGGAAGCCCCAAGCTCACCACATCATCTCGGCCATGTCACCAGCCCTCCCCCGCCTCCGTTTTCCCACCTGTGGGATAGTGCTCCAGGATTGCTGAGCTACCCCCAGGGCTTTGCCTGTCGGGATGCTCTGTAGACCTGATGATGCTGGGAGAGTGCAGGGACAGCTATTCATGTAGAGCTAACCTGTGTTAACTGTGTGTAATTTTGTTATGAAATACGCCAAAGGCACAAAAGTAAGAGAACAGTGTGAGGAATCCTTGCACGTAGTTGTCCAGCTAGCAGATGTTAGCTAACTCAGGGCTAATCTAGTTTTAGCTATACCCCACTTACTTCCATCCAGCCTGGAGTACTATGCAGCAAGTCCCACTGAACTAGCCAATATTTTAGTATCTCCAAAAGGATATCTTCAAAAATTGATCTATTTTAAAACAAAACCATAGTAGTACTAGCCCAGCAAAAAACTCAAGAATTATTTCCAATGTCATCAAATACCCAATCTGTATTCAAAATTTTCAGATTTCTCCGATTATCTCAAATATTTTTAAAAGTTTATTTGAATTTGTATCCTAATTAGGTCCATACAGAGCAACTGTAATTGATATGTTATAGGTTCTGCCTTCATACTGCATTCTGTTCTCCCCACACACTTCTCATTTCTCTTCCTCCCTCCATCCCCCTCCCTCCCTCTCTCTCTCTCTCTCTCTCTCTCTCTCTCTCTCTCTCTCTCTCCCCTACACACACATTTATTGAAGAAACAAAATTGTCCTTGGAACTGCTCATAGTCTGAATTTTGCTGATTGCTAAATTGTAGTTAGATCTTGGAGCTTGATTAGATCCAACTTGATTTGAGCATGGAGGGAGGGAATACTTCATTGATCTATTAGGAAGCACGTAACTACCTCGATGTTTCTCCTTTTGTACATTATCAGTCACTGATGATTATTGTCTAGATTCATTAATTCATTAGGAGCTACAAAATGATGATATTCTAGTTCGATCACTCCTTCATCTGTTTGTTTGAATATTGCTATAAGGAGAAACTGCCTCTCATCAAACGTTTGGTTATCTTGAAATATAGTTTCAATGCAGGATAAATGCTTGAGTCATTGCTTTATTTGCCAGTTTTCAAAATAACAAGTTAGTTCTTTACCATCCTCAAAAGTTGACAATAAAGGTTTTAAAAACTATGTATCATTTTGAACATGTGGATTGAGACATATTTAACATGTTTCTTCAGTCAAATGGAATCATCATTATTGCCTTTCAAGTCATCCTATTTTAGGAAGCTTCTTAAAGATGCCTACAGAGTCTTTTTGATATGAACAGCGAGCAGTAGTCTTTGATAGCTTCTTTGCTTTCTGGTATAAGACAATGTTTCTAGCTGAGCGCACACATTCTGCCCTAGATCTGGAGCCAGCCATTTCTCCAAGGAGTCCTAGTTCCTTTCCGTGGAAGTGGTATTTAGAGACTCTAAACTGGGGGCTGAGGGTGCTTGAAGCTAATGGATTGGTGATTATTTTTAGATCCTTTCAGTAGCAGAGCTAAGAAATGTGTGTGTGTTTATATATTTGTTCAAGGCAAAATACATCATGAAATCTATTGATAATTCTAATTCAAAATCAAGGTTGCAGTTTTTATTTAACCTTATTATCTCCTATATGAATCTCCTGTCAAAGAAGATTAAATTCTGAGTGGTTTACATCTAGTGAAGAGGAACTTCAAATCCTTCCCTGTTGGTTATCCATTTGCTGCCTGTCTCATTTCTCCAATCTGACTGTGAACTTCCTGCAGGCAGAGCTCGAGTTTGGTTCACAGATACTTTAGGAGTACCTGTCATGTGATAGATGCTTAGTAAGTAGCTAGCAAGTACCTGGAAGAACGATGCTGTCGATGAAAAGTCTCTCCTTATAGAGAGGCATAGTGTAGATAGAATGTGAAAACCAGCTTAGAGCTTTAAGTCAAGCCTACCCACCCATCTGCCATGATCTCCTCCTCCTGCCCCACTAATTCAATACAGACTGAACATACCTGATAATGAAGGCTAGGGACATGGGATATAGAGATGAGTGGTCCATGCCCTCAGTGAACACACATTAGTTGGGAAAACAAAGTCAAGCAATGACAAAACGGTGTTATTAATGTACAGTGACTGGAGCATGCAGTGGGGGCCCTGAGGAAGCAAGTCAGCAATTGTGAGGAGGGTTAGAAGAGGAGGTTACCCATGAAGGCTTTGCACAGGAAATCACATTTGAACTGGGTGTCTATGGAGGAATAAGTTGCAGGTTGAGAGAACGGAAAGCATTATACACACTAGCCTCGAGTGGTCTACCCTGCTATAGCTCTGCGTTAGTTTGTCCCCAGATGGATACTGGGTTTGCAGATCCCTGGTGCTAGGGCTGGGGGCTATGCCTGGAAGGACCCCTGGTGTCCCCAGGGCCCCAGGGCTGAAGGACAGCAGGCAGGCTGAGTGAGGGAGAAGGGTGGGGAGAGGAGCCCACTCCTCTTTGTGGAACAGTGCACAGCGACTGCCCCTCCGTGCAGAGCACGGCTTGGAAAGTGCTGCTGACTGCAGTGCATATCCTCTGCGGAGGAGCCTGTTTGTCCAAGAAAGTTATTTGCTTTCACATTTTTTGGGACACACACTCTCTCATCCCTGGGAAGGCCCAAGGCCCCTCTCACCCAAGACTGCCAGCTGACACTGCATTACCCATCATCAGTAGGGCACCCTCCTCTGACCCTGCTGGTGCAGCTCCAAGAGCCCAGCTGGTGGGCCTCTGAGTCCTGCCCCCCAACATCCATGGATTCCCTTTCTGACACAGCAGCCCCTGTACCCACAGGGTAAAGAATTGCTGTCATTTGTAAATTATCATCTATTAATATTCACTTAGGTTTCCTAAATTGAGAAGGTCATGCATTACTTAATAGTTTTCTTCAAATAAGTTCACTTTGAAAGCCTGAAGTATTGAAAAGGAAATCTTACTTTCTTAAGGGGATGTCACTTACTTTAACAAAT
Source organism: Scalopus aquaticus (assembly GCA_004024925.1). NCBI lineage: Eukaryota > Metazoa > Chordata > Mammalia > Eulipotyphla > Talpidae > Scalopus > Scalopus aquaticus. The sequence continues at coordinate 100,968 of PVIJ01002440.1, read as the reverse complement.
TTTCATTCTGGTATTTGCAATGAAAACAATTCTAACTAACTGTGACTCGAGTTCTTCTTACTCCCTTTTTGGTTAAGAAAAAAGGGAAATGAGGCAAAGTTTGAGACATGTGGAAGACCCACTAATGCCTGTCGGGGGGTGCAGGGGAAACTCCCCCAACCTTCGGGTTCTTCTAGAGCTAGAAGAGCAGTCACAAGCAGCATAAAAAGAGTTAGCAAAGGAAAAAAATCAATTTTATAGCATACGTATGGAGAATTCATGTGGCTGTAAATATGAAAAAAAAAAAAAATGGAGCAGACCAGGAATATTTATCCTGTGTTTAAAGACCCAGGGCATCAAGGACAGAGAGGGGGCGATTTCACAAGACAGACAAGCGGGGGGTGACCTCATCTTTATTCCCAGAGAGTACAGATAAACCTATACAGATAAACTTATAGTGAATGAGGTCCCCAAACTACATTGTTCTGGGTCATAAAAGGGAAAGGTGGTGATTACTTAGGAAAAAGGGCAAAACTGAGACAAGGACAAAGTTGCTCTTAGCCTTTGGGGCCTTCACCATCTTAAAATAATCTGCATCTTAAGTCCTGGCAACAGACCTCCAGAAGCTCACCGACCTCTAGTTCTCCATCTCAAGGTGACAAGAGGCCTACTTTGGACACATTGAGAAAAACCTATGCACCTCCCTCTTTTTTTTTTAAGATTTATTTATGCATACAAGAACTGGGGTGTAGGCTGGAGGTGTGGGGTGGTGAGAGGATTCACCAGAGACAGAGTGGGGAGCAGAACAGGCAATCTCCCTGGCTGCAGATAGCTTAATAGGCTGAAACTTAACCCATTGTGCCACCAGGGAGTCCCCTTATTCACCCCTTTTAGGGAGATCTATCCCACATATCCCGATGAAATTTGTCCTTTGACTTAATCAGAATGATTGAGAATCAGAAGGGGGGTAACTTTTCTGCTCTGAATCAAGGACTTTCAAGGCCTTCTCATCACCCTCCCCCAGACCACATTTTGGGAAAACAGATCTGGTTCAGTATCTCTGCTACAAATGAGGAAGGCCTGGAGAGCCCAAGTGACTTGGACCGTCATGCCAAAGAGGTAGCACCGCTGTCAGCCTCTGTCCCCCTGTGTCCCCAGCTCTGCTTGCAGAATAAAGGAACAGTTGGCTCCCACAGCCTGGAGTGAAGATTGAAAAGAACACTGGGCTCTTGACCCTGGTTTTTGCATCGCAAACTCCCCTACCCAGTCCCAGCATCTAACACCTCTCCTCAGCTTCCTCTTTCAGTTCTTCTTGGGGAATTCCAGGGACAGCTTCTTGGCCCTGTCTGGACTTCAGTCTTGTACCATAGCTCCAAGTGTCCCCCGTGGCTGAAGCCCCATCCCTGTGCTATGCAGGAGAGAGAAGGCAGCAGCCCTCTTCCCTCTCTGGCTTCAGCGTTGGCAGTTCCAAGCTTCACGCTGTGCTGCAGCGGAGTCAGAGGTAACACAGTGGGCTGGTGGTGCAGACTGAAGGGCCCATGGCATGGGAAGAGGACTGAGTGTGGCTCCTGTCCCTTCACCTCCATACCCCCTTCCTTGCTCCTCACTCAGAGACACTGATCTCCGCCCCATCCATGGACTTGGTTTTGTGCTCTTCTGCACCAGACCTCGAGAGGCAGCCATCTTGCCAGCTCCTGTCTGGGCCACCCACCAGCATTCAGCTTCTATCCAGTCAGCCCCAGGACTTCAGACATGCAGGATGCAACTCTTGCCCCCGATTTGCTGTGTCGGAGAGTTGGAGGTGGGAAGCCGACCTGTCCCCAGCTAACCGCAACTTTCCATGGTCAGAGTTGCAAGGGTGCTCACCCGTGAGTGTGGGAGCCCAGCCTCAAAGTCAGGATGGCTTCCTGGAGGAGGCAGTGTCTAAGCTGGGTTCTGAAGGACAAGTGGGAAGGGAAGGCCAAAGGAAGAGGGGCAGCATGTCAGTCAGCCTGTGAAATGGCATGTGCAAAGGCCCCGGCAGGAGAGTGAGCTGTGAGGCTCAAGGCAGACTCCCTGCGGGGTCACATGTACCTGAGGTAACCAAGGAGCCACTGACAGTTTAACACAGAAGACTGGCGATAGGATGGGGGCTGGGGGAACAGAGATCTGCTGTGATGTTGGGTGGGGCTGCAAGGAAGGGGCTTGTGTCACATGGATGCTACCATGGAGACTGTGGCCACCAAGGCTGGCACCACCGGGAAAATGTTCTGCTTGAAGGAATAACAGAATCCCCTTGGAAAGAGAGACGGAAGCCCCTCTGCCTTTCCCTGCTCCCAGCCAGTCAACAGGGACTCAGAAGTGAGGCTTTTCCAGATGGGGGTACCCACATGTCTGCTGGTCCAATGCACAGGTGTTTCGTTTCCTATGGCTGACAAATCTGGAGGCCTGGGGTTCTGGGGTGATTAGCACACTGCTGGCCTTGAAGGGCACCCCCATCCTCCCACCCCTCTGCCTCATGGTGCCTCATGGTGGTGCAGACTGCAGTCATAGACTTCTGCCTCCCTCCCTTCCAGCTAATCTGTCTAGGTCACCCTGCCCAGGGCCCCCTATGACAGGGTCTGCTGCCTGCTGATCTACAGTGGTCTCCCCTTCCCCTCCCCCCTGCAGCCCTGCTCTGGGCCCAGTGTCCCCTGCCTACCCCATGGGCACACTTGGCATCAGTCTTGCCTCCCATTTCCCAGTCCAAAGTGGCCTCTGGCTTCCCAGCCTCCCTCTCTGTACTTTCCCCAGGACAGCAGGCGCAAGTGTGAGTTTAGACTCTGCCCTGGGCTTACTGTGGATCTTCAGGGGCTGGACCTCAGTTTCCCCATCTGAAACATGGGGCCAAACACCAGACCTCCATCCTTTGCCTCAGTGGACTCAGCCCCAGAAGAGCACACTTAACACCCCCACCGCCCTTCCAGTTGCTGGATTTCTGGTGACTTGGTCCGCAGGGCGCGGTCCAGGTGCAAAGAGGGCTGAGAGCGAGCAGGTCCGGGTCCCAGACCCTAGACGGGTGCTCTCTGCTGCTCAGTCCCCCATCAGCTCGACAGCGGCCGCGCCCCTCGGGCGGCTCCGCGCTGAGCAGATGGCAGGGGAGGCAAGCGGCCGCGTCAGCTGCTGTGATCTCTCGCTGATGACACGGAGTGTAAATTTTGTTGGCAACACTCCCTCCTGCCTCTGCATGCCACCAGCTTTAATCACTGTAATTGAGTTATAATGAATGATTGTGTGTTCGCATTGTCTGAGCCAGGCGCAACTCGAGTGAGCAAGCGCGCCTGGCCGCCCCGCCTGGGTGGGGGGTCCCCAATGCCAGGGGAGGGGCCTCCCCCCCACAGCCTCTAGGCTTTAGTCAGGTTGGGGCCTCTGGGTCTCCCTTCCCCCAGTGCGGAGGCAACCACATGCCACAGCAGGCAGCGGGGTTGATTTTCACTTGTTATCACTTTCAAATGACAATGAATTCAGGAACGTTGTGAAATATTTGGAAAACTCAGATAAGCGAAAGGGAAGGGAAATGGAGTCGCTGGAATTCTGCCCCTCAGTGATAGCCAGCCCCTTGCCCTGCTAACATTTTGAATGATCTTTCTCACCACAGTTACAGCTGCCCTTACCCCCACTTTGCCTGAAGCCTGCGCTGAGCACTGAGGCTGCTAGCGCCACGTACCTCCACCGCCTTCCTGCCCATCATCAGAGGAAGCCCCTGAGCCTCGAAGATCATGATGAGCCTCCCAAGCCAGCCGCTGGTGAGTGGGTTGCCCTGTTTCACACTCACTTGTGAGTGAGTCTGTTGGCCCCTGCTAAGTATGCAAATAAAACGAACAGATTTAAGACGCCCTTCTCCCTACACTTTCCCCAGCTCCCAAGAGAAAAGCAAAACTGATTCCAGAACTTGAAAGTTCTTCCTCACCACCCTGACACAGTGTTCACCCAGGAAAGTGGACGCTGGGGCCAGCTTTTTCTCTTCCAGGAAGCAACCTCCAAGCCCAGAGGGGTGAGAGGGTGTGGGATGGGGAACCAGTGACCCTCTCTGATTCACAGGACCTTGCTGGCTGCTGCTTCTTCTGAGTTTGGGGTGCTGTCCCTATCTGTAAGTGAGGGATGAAGGGAGACTTCCAGGGGTTGTTCTGCCAGTTGTGGTATCTCAGGGACCCTACCAGCAGGTGGGCGGGCGGCTGGTGTGGTCCTGGCCTCTCCATGCTCTCAGCGCTGAGCTCACCCGAAGTAGAGGGAGGCACAGTGCCAGTGACAAAAGCTGCCCCCACGAAGATACATGCAGGCTGGGCTAGAGCTGCTGGTCCCATGCTCTGTCAGGGCAGTGGGGCAGGGTCTGAAGAGAGGCCTAGGAGCTTATCCAATCCCAACCTGATGACTTTCTGCACAACTTTGCCAAATTTCCCATCAAGCCCCTGATCTTTTGTCCAAATGATGAGTTTAGGTGGTCACCTGGTTGCTTCTTCCAGGGAGCATCATTCATGTTATCATAAATATATTATCATAAATATATTAATAATATTTGCATCTTTATAAAGAAGTCATATTTCTTATGCCTAAATATTAATTGTAATTACCATTATAACAGTTGACATCTATTGAGACTATATGGGCCCGGCTCTAGGCTTCTACGCTAAGCTTCCTTTCTTTCGTGACAGAGTGCAGTACTTTTCCACAGCAACATATCAAAATCCATTCACAAACAGCTGTTCTAGTGCCTTGGACCCTGTATGTTAAAGCCACGCTCTAGGGGAGGAGCTGGCCTGGCCTCGGCCTCCGATGCTCCTTCAGCTCTTTGGATCTGTATGAAGTGAGTTTGCGTCTCCTCGTCTGCCCGTCTGAGACAGCCCTCCAGGCAAGTCCCAGTGATTGTTCTTCTTGGAGCATTTCTTGGTAAGGTATTTCAAGTACCCTTCAGAGAGTGCTTCTCCGGGAAAACAATGATTACTTTCACGAAGTATTCTCAGTAAACAACATTCCTCAGGTTTCGGGCTTTTTAGTGCCTTTAACCTTCTCTTGATGATGGTGCTGGTTTCTAGAAGAAAATGTCTCTTTTCCTGATGGCTGGTGGGCCTGGGGGACCCCAGTTTCCAGCTGCGTGTTGCCAGAAGCCCTGGGGACACCAGGGACACCAGTACAAAGAACGTACTATGTCCATTCACTGTCTCATTCAGTCCTCCCCACAAACCGAGTACCTGTTCCATTTTACAGAAGAGCAGTTTGAAGCACAAAGAGGCTGGGTACCTTGCCTGGCCTCACAGCCCGCTGTGGTAGGCGCGGGAGGTGAGACACACAGTCCCTGTCCTCGGGAAACAGGTCCAGATCCTTAGACATCACTGAGAGCCGAGCTCTCGCCATACATCACACCTGCAAACACCCCCACACCCCCACGTGAGCCACAGCACGCGGGACAGCGCTGCCCCTGCTGCTCGGAGGCCTCCCTCTCCATGCCTGCTCCTGTGCTCCGCTTATCCGCTGGGCCTGGCTGGCAAAGCCTTTAAGCTGCAGAGGTGGGCTTCTCTTCCGCCTCATTCAGAATGTGTGGCTCCCCAAAGTTTGAGGTTTGGTGCTCCAGGAGACTAAGACATTCCTACATTGCTGGCTGTTTCCGAAGGTGACCTGAAACTGCCTGCACAGACCACCTGCTGTCCCTGCCCCCCCACCCCGCCCCCGCTGCCACGACCTAGGCCTGCTGCTCTCTCCAGGGCTGGGGAGAGGTAAACTCTGTGGAGGCCCACTCTGTTCTCCCTTTGTCTCCACCCAGGCCCAGCCCGCGGGACACCCAACCTCTGCAGATCCAACCGCAGAATGTCAGGAGGGGGTGTTCTTGCGTGGCCTGGGACTCAGAAGGGAGGAGGAGGAGGTGGCTATTCCTGTGGGGGGGGGGCATCCCCTGCTGGGCTGAGGCAGTTGGTCTATGCACTTCCATTCTCAGTTGGCTGACTTTGTTTCCCCCTCGAGCCTTGCTGCCAGCCTGGTCCCCAAACTTTCTGGCAGGCTGGGAAGATTTGCCCTCTCGGAAGGTACTTCTTCATTACTCCTCTTGTGAAAAATATCTTCCTGGGAGAAGGAAGGGAGTGGGTGGTGGCTGGAAGTGGACCATTTATTACATTTCTTATTTCCCCTCGGCATCGGGAATTGTCCTAGGAATGTGGGCTTCTGAATGGACCTTAAACATCCTTATTAATTGTGACTCAGCCAAATGGTTGCTGACCTAGAGCTTTTGAACCCCCTCAAGTCTTTCCCACATAAGGATACAAAGGCCCTGGGTTTGCATTGCTGACCAGGGCTTCTCACGGGTGCCTCAAGTGCCAGTGGGCACAATACCAGCTTGGTGCCAGGGGTGGAGCTACCCCTGGAGCTGCCCCTCATATGCTGATGACTTCAGATGTTAGTCTTTCTGATCCTTGGTTTCATCTGTGAAATGGATCTGAATAGACCTTCTTCCTGGGTTCTGAGTTTGGAAAAGAGAATATACAAGAACTGCTTTGTGAATAGCTCAGGGCTGTGAGGACGAAGAGCTGTTTTTGTGCCAAGGTGTGTGGCTGCCCCCATCTGGCCCCCAGCCACCCACAGGAGTTGATGAGTTGATGAGATTTGTCTCCAGGCCTGAGCTGACTTGCAGGACTGTCAACCTAGGGACAGTCAGGCTGTGCAGCTGTATCTGTGAGAACATGTAGCTAGTTTCTTTTCAAAAGAGTTGCTTAGAGAGGGCAATGCTTATATGGGTGGGGTTTCAGGCACCCTGGCTCCTTCACGGGGAAATGTATTTTGCTTTTGTTTGTTTTTAAGATTTATTTTTATTTATTTATGCATATAAGAACTGGGGTGTAGGCCAGAGGTGTTGGGGGTGGTGAGAGGATTTACCAGAGAAGAGTGGGGAACAGAACAGGCAGATTGACTGAAACACATCGGTGAGGGGAGCAACGGGCAAGACAGGAGAGGTCTGCTGCGCCATGTGGGTTATCTCCCTGACCTGGGATTGAACTCATGCCAACTTATGCTGAAGTGTTTGGCAATAGCCTGATATAGCGCTGAGACTTTAACCCCTGAGCTACCAGGGAGGCCCAGGGAAAGTATTTTGGATGAAGTGAGAGTTTCCTCTTTAAGAGTGCCTCGAGCGACTAGTGAAGTGACCCCTTGTCTGTCGGTTTTTCACGGAACTTGCTGCTTACATCATCCGTGACCACAGACTGCCTGCCTGGTTGCCACAGAACCATTAGCTGGGGAACTAAAAGGGACCTTCCAGAGTCCTTTTACCTTCGGCCTATGACAGAGTTTTAATCCTTACAGCAACTCTGGTGGTAAAGATGGGACACAGATTAGATTAAGTGCCAAGGTCATAGTGCCAAGTGTGCATGGCATGTCAGGCTGACCTAGGCCCAGACCCAGGAAAGAGTTGCAACAGTTGCCATCCCATGAGGCCTCTCCCTGCCCACATGGTGCCATGGGCAGTCTTGCCCAGGGGGCAGGGAGGCAAAGGCACGAGGATGGTGACCCCATGGGAGAAAGTGGAGGGTAAAGGGACATGCTCATTGGGCAGGGACAAGTGGCCTAGAAGGTTCAAATGAGGAGTGCTGGGTCCCCCTAGACAAGGCCTTCTGATTTCCAGAAGGCAGAATGCAAAACTAGCCTAAGAGAGAGAGCCCCAAGGCCCTGGGCACCCATGAAAGGAGCCCAGAGGCCCCCCCAATGGCAGTGCACATGGCTCCTGGCCTGACATTTGGCTCCTTAGGTCTCTAGTGGGGACTCGCTTGTGACCAGAAGGCTTGGCAGGCAGGTGAACTCTAGGGTGGGTCAGCCCCAGGGGAGTGAGGCGGGTGGAGAAGCTATGGGGGCCAGAGGGTCACTTCTTGCCTATTTGGATGAAGTTGAGCCCAGAAAGAATGGGCCTTCTGCTTTGGCAGGTGCTGGGCAGAGTCCTGGCATGATGCTTAGAATGGCGGTCACAGACAGGGCTAGCAGGGGAGGTCAGTGGCCAGCACTAGGGTTCAGATGGCCTCCGGGTCTGGCTCAGGGCCTCGGTTCCCACATTCAGCAACTTCCCACATGATGAGCAGCGCAAAAGGGTGGTTACAAATGCCCCTCTACAGCCAGGCTGCCTCAGGTCAAATGGCAGCTTTGTCAGCTGTTAACTGGGGGACCTTGGGTAAGGTACTTAGTCTCTCTGTGCCTTAGTTTCCTTCTTTGTAAAATGGGGATCATAATAGTGTCCAACTCATCGTGTTGTTGTGAGGCCCAAGTTTGTTAGAATTTGGAAAGTACTTAGAATAGTTCTTGTCTGGACTTCTACTAATTAATCAATGAATATTCTTTATTATTACTTTAGTTACTTGACTTTGCAAGTGGAAAACAGGGCGGTAGGTTTGTGAGGGGTATTCCTAACACTGGCACTTGCTTTTGTCATGACCTGTGCTCCACACATCACAGCCTGTTGGAGAAGCCATTGCTGTCATGGTTAAGGTACGGCGGTCCATTTGCAGAGGGTCTTCTTGGAGCTTCTGCCTGCCTACCCTGTTCTTGCTGCCCACACTCGCTAAGGCTGCATGCCAGCCCCCTCACCTCAATCTGAGCAAAACTCCCACCAACTGATGGTCAGATGGTCAGCTGATGATCTCGGGTCTCTGTGTGCCTCCTCCGCCTCCTGACACACAGATCCCTGGGGAGGGGAGAGGTGCAGTGGGACAGCCAGGAGACATCAGCCTGGCCTCAGTTCTGGGCTCAGGAGCACTGCTGCAGGGGCTGGTCTCCTCCAGGGCAAAGAGGACACTTGAGGTCAGCCACAGAATAAGAGAAACTGTGAGACGCCTGCCACCTCCTCCCCCATGCAGCCTGCTTGCTGCCCCTGCAGGGGTGGGGGAGGGGGCAGAGAGGGAGGGTGCATTCCTGTCTAGATGGTAAGATCACATCTGTATGTGCCTGTGTGGTCTTCCCGGGTGCCCGAGTCATCTGGGAGCCTGAGTCGGTTGGCTGTTTGTCTGCTGGGTCCATCTGTACCTGTGTGAGTGTGTGTGGATTTGTGACCGCCAGCCTGACATTTCTGGGTGCAGGTTTGGCTTCGCGTGTCTGAGCATGTGTGTGGCTGTGTGTGCCTACGTGCATGTGTGCCTACGTACGTGTGCATGTGCCGTGCCCACAGCCCACCCTGGACTGTGCCCGCGAGTGTGTCTCTAGGGGGCTTGCTTGCTTTCACGTCTGTGACTGTAACATCAACCCCAGCACGTCCCGCTCCCCAGCACTTGGCCTGAGCGCTAGTGGAGCTGGTGAACCCTGTGATGCTTTCAGGGGAGTGGTTGGAAAGCCAAGGCAGGTCTTTCCTCTTTAAAGGTAAATTCCAGGGGGAAGAACACTACAGAGGAATTGTCCCGAAGATAGTTGGCTGGTGGCCAATTCGTCTTGTAAAAAAGATCCCCCAGTGTCTATGGAGCCAAGATGAAACAATTCTTTGGAATTAACCAAGCTAATTTTGACGAGCAAACATTTTGCTACAATGAAAGTTTTTATTGTAGCACATAAAAGTCAAAACAACACCCAATCCCCTTGGGGGAGACAGGCGGGCGGGTAGAAGAAAAACAGCAGCTCACACAAGCTCTAACTAATCATTGTGAAATCAAAAGTGCTCAGCGCTGCCAAATTAAGTGTGACTAAAAATACCCGTGCAGAGGAGCCGCTGAAGGGCAGCCCCAGAAGCTGTTGATTCCTTGGCTTACTTAAGGAATCCTGGGGAGAGCAAGCTAGAGGGAAAGGTATTGCAGTTTCTAGAACATTCCTCAGGTCTGGGTCAAGGTGGTGTCCTGACTGAAGCTGGGAAGAAAGCTACTACAGCTCTGGTGCCTCTCTGAGGCCAACCCCCACTGTCCCTTATGCCCTCACTTTTGGGGCCACCTCTGTGCCTTTGTTCACACTGGATTTCCCTTAGGAGTCCCCATCTTCCTCCCCCTTGCCCATACTTCTGGGCAAGATCATGTCCCAATTCCTCCAGGCGGTCTTTTTTGATGACTATTTGATATCTTGGGTTTCCCCTGTGGCTGCCATGACCACCACACTTCTCCCCATGACCATAATAAGTACCCCAAATTTGGGGCTAAGAAACTCCCTTTGATAGATAAGAATTTATGTTGTGCGCTGCATGGATGGGTTTGGAATGGGGGATGAACCGACCTGGGCAGCTGTCCTTACTCAGTGTGCTTGGTGTGGAATGATGCTGTATCCAACCAGCAAGCATTTCCCAGTTCCTGTTTCTCCAGGTACCGAGAGCTGTGCCAGGCTTGGGTCCCTGGGTGTAGGACAGAGTCGAACTTTCCAGATCCATGTTTACTTGGGCGGAGAGGTAGATATGCACCTTTTCTGACCGAGACAAAAATCTGTCCCCTATTAGGAGTGGGCAAACATCCATTGCGGGGCCCACGTCTGCTGGGGACAGTCAAAGCAAACCCCCTGGAAGAAGGGGTGCTTGAATTGGCCTTGAAGGGTCCAGACCAGAGGGAGCAAAAGATGTGTTCTATCTGTTCATTCATGCTTCCAGGGTCACCATCCTGGATCCCTAGCAACAGCACACACCTTGGAAGGACAGGACTGGCTTCACCCTACACCGGCACAATCCCATTATCTCTCTTTCAACTCCAAAATACGTCATCCATGTGATGGGACACATTTCAGAATGGTGCTCATTGAATTCTTGGCAAAGGTGATTTAGAAACAGATCTTGGAGGAGTAGAATCCCCTCTTTTCTCTGATGTCCTTCCAGTGAACCCCAACTCTTAGAGGGCAGGCCTATGTGTTGCTTTGGTGCACAAATTTGGGGGTCAGAGAGACCTGGGTCTGCGTCCCTTTTCCTGTACTGCTGGGAGTGAGTATATAAACTGGGTAAATTCAGTATCGTCTCTTTACCTCAGCTTCCTTTATATAAAACAGATGCCAGAGCAGCTACTTCATCCACAGTTCCTTGTTACTATTGTTATTGTTATCCCTTTTATCACTAGGACAAGCCTACCTGTGGGAAGCAGAAGAACCAGATAATGGCATAAACAATACCTAATGTCTGATTGCACATGACAAGACAGGTATGTCTAAGGATGGTGCAGCGACTCAGCAGCATCAGAGGGGTTCTCCCTAACTCCTGCTCTGCCATCCTCAGCAGATGTTGACTCATGGTCACAAGACAGTTGCCATTGTTCCAGGCATCATATTTTCACCGCACAGCATTGTTAGCAGGAAGAAAGGTGGAGGTGAGAGAGGGAGAGCTCAAGGGCTTTGTCTCTTGTTCCTCCTTCTTTAGGGAGAAAAATTTCCCCAGAGGTTCCCTGACTTCCTCTCCCCTGGTATTGGTTGGAACTGGGTCATTTGGCCACTGCCCTGCCAGTGAAGAATCACTGGTAGAGAAGAAACAGATCAGCATGTTTAATTTAAACCAGTCACTTGGGGCTAGGCATGTGACTATCTGCACACAAATCTGAATGGATATTGAGTGGACAACCAGGAGGTATGTCACCTCTGGCTCACCTGGCCTGTGCCTGGCACTGGGATGGCACAGCAGGACTCCAACTATAATGCAGAGAAGTATTGCCTATGTCTCATCAGAATCCAGACCACAAAGTGTCAAGGGCCACACAAGCCAGCCCCCTGCTTCTGCTACCCAGAAAACCTCAAAGCAGCCCCACCATCTGAGTCCCAGCTGGGGTTTTGCTTGGGCCTCCTGGGGTACACAGTGACTGCTCTGGGTGTCCGAAGATAGGGTTGGGGCCCAGCTCTGGCTCTGACACTAATCATCCTGGTTCTGGCCTTTCCTCTGTCCTTCACTCAGGGGTGGGGGGAGGGTCTGTGAGAAGTGATCAGGACTGTCTGGGAAGAGCTTTATCATGGCTGTTGTGGCTTCTGTCCTTGTCATGTCCATGCTTCCCTCATGCCTCTGTGAATAGAGCTGGAGAGCAGAGAGCTCTGGAGAGAGAGCTGTCAGTGAGCGTCTCTGGGCCACACTCTGCTTCTCTATCTGTTGGGACAATGTGTGGGGTCCTGTTGTGATGGAGTGTCCTATTCCGGGACAGCCTGGCCTCTAATGAAATCGTGTGTGGGAGGGAAGGTGGAGGAAGACCGCCCCATACCAAGTAGTCGAAGGACTTTTTACACATATGGATGCAGGGCATTCTCATAGCACTGCAGTCCCAGCAGAAGAGGTATAAAAGCCCAGAGGAGCGAATAGAAACTCATGACTTGTCTACCTGTGGGCAGCAATGGGGAGCTCGGGAGGACTTAACAAGGTCTGTCCTCTGACTCACTCTGTCCCTCCGTGCCCCTCTGTGCTCTCATACCTTTGTCCCTGTCCCTCCTTGCCCTCGCATGCATGCTGTCCCTGATGTCACCTCCCACACTGCCCTGTCCCCTGTGCTGTCCTATCCCTGTTGCACGTGGCCTTTGGTGTGCCAGGGACAGCACGCTCATGAAGTGCCTCCCACTTCGTCTGGGCAGGGGCCCAGCCTCAGTCCCCAGCCCTGGAAGGAGCTCTTTCCAGGGATCACCAGCCAGATCCCAGGCCCAGTGTTGCCTTGGCTGCTGCCACGGGAGGCTGAGAACATCTGAAGTCAATAACATTGGGTTTCAAAGAAAGTTAAAGATCAAAGGCAGACGAAGTCAAAGAAGCCAAAGTCAGATCAGCCCCAGATTAAAGCAAGAGGAGCCAGCTCCCCGCAGGAGGCTGCTGGCTCTGGACAAACCCCTGTAGCCTGGGATCCCAGCCTCTTCCAGGTAGAGCCTGGGGACAGAGGGCAGGCCCAGACAGACGGACAGACAGAGATTGCAGAGCAGGTCGGGGCCCTGAAAATAGAGCAAGAAGGGAGGGAGAGAGATTGGGCAATGGGGAGAGACAGAGAGAAAGCAAGAAACAGAGTCAGAGCAAGGCAGAGAGGCAGAGATTGTGGTGGGGGCTGGGGGGTGCTGGAAGGGGGACAGAGAGAGGGAGGGAAGACAGTGAGCAAAATAAGACAGAGGCATAGACATGAAGTGAGGCCATGAGGTATAAAAGAGTATCCAAGTTTCATGGAGCCCAGAGAGACTGAGGGGAAACCTGGGAAGGGGGACACCTCAGTTAACAGGGTGTCGGGGTGTAGTGCTGGGGCAGAACGTCTTTGAAGCAGCACACCCTGGCCTGGCAGCCCCACTTCTCTGGTGAGTACTCTCCTTTCCTCCCCATGGAGCTGTCATGCTTTCTGGAAGAAAGGTGGAGCCTGCCAGGCTGTGTGCTCCCTTATTCAGATACAGTCTTCAGAGGAAAATGACTTTCCCTCTCTCCACACAGGCTGGAGGGGGGCCCTGGGCTGTGAGGTCTCAGGGCCCAGGTTCCTGAGGCTCCTTGCAGGCTGGGGACTCCTCTGTACCCACAAGGCCCAGTCAGCCTGCAGTGGCCCTGGACCCCACATTCCTGGGCCATTCTGCCGCCTGGGCCTTCCTTTCTCCCCCAACCTGTGTGCACTGTGCCTTCAAAGCCCAACCCAGCATCCTCCTCCAAGAAGCCCACCAGGATCTCGGAAAGGGGAGGTACAGGTTTAGGGATTTCTCAGTCTTCTTTCGCCTGCCATGCTGGGTCACATTCAGTGATGCAGCATTTGTCTTCTAAATGCCGTATCCATAAATTCTCTGTTCCCCTCTCTCCACCTGGATGCACAACCCCTTTCCTGTTCATTTTTCTCCCCTCCCCCCACCAGCCTTGTAGCTCATGCACACAGAGGCACATTGAAATTCTGAAATGTGCTATTTTGATCCATATTATGTTGCTGCTTTTCCCAGATTTCTCTGGTGATGCCAGTGCTTGACCTTCAGTTTGGAGAGCCTATCACCAAGGACAGCACTGTGCCCGTGAACAGGGGACAGAGGCTGAGATAGGCGGTGTGTTGAGCTCCCGGATCTGGTCTGAGGCGCCTGGAATCCTGGGTTTCCAGCTAGGATTCCAGCTTTTGCCTCAGGTCACTGGTCCCCAGCCCCTCTTCCTGAAACTCACTCATGTAAGGACCTGTGTTGAAAGTGGGACGTGGTCATTGCACCTTGCTGGCCTGGCTCAGGTCCGAGACCTACCCCATGGGCCCAGCCTGGGCCCCTGCTCTCTCACTTCTCTTTCTTAGTGGGTTGACACCTGCTGAGTGCTCCGAACCCTCACTCCCACCCCTGCCAGACACACCCTCTTCCTTTCCCCAGAGGCCTCCTTCCTGGACTGACCCTGCTTGACCAAAGCAAGATACATGAGCTTCTGTGGGTGGGGCAAGGCAATACTGCCACCTGCCCACAAGTAGCCAGGCTGGGACACCTGTAGGTCTCACAGCAACCTCCACCTTTGGAGCAGTGGTCTTCCTCACCCCAGGCTGAAGCATCTTTGGGGTAAGGATGTACTTGCTGGTCTCTGGACCCCTTTACCCCAGCACAGCATTTGGATGGTGGGACAATTTCTGACCTGCCCCAAACCAAAGGCAGAAGCCTGACAGCTTTGACTTGCACTGCCCTCCCATCTGATGATGATGACGACAGCGATGACGAGAAATGAAAACCTCACAGAGCAAAGCGCTAACTTCGCAAGCCGAAACCCTCAAGTTGCACAGGTGCCTGGGACAGGGGGCTCAGTGATGCAGCTAAAGAGAGAAAAGGGGCTGCAAGTGGACTCGGGTAGACTCTGACCTGAGTCCAAGCTCTTTAGCAGTCTGCTGGACCCCTGAGCTGGAAGCCAGAGCTGTGGGTGCTGCTGGTTCCCCATGTGATCCTGGGCAAGTCCTGTCACCCCTGAGCCTCATATGTACCCAGTGAGTATGCTGAGGACTTGACTTCCTCGGGTTCTGTGTTCCCTTTCTCGGTTGACATGCCCAAATTCTAAGGGGATGAGGTCCCACCCTTTCCTCCCCCTCCCCACCCCACACTCCCCCTCCCCCCCAATAAGATGAGCAAGAGTTACAAGCAGGACTTCTGCCTTCACAGACCTTACAGTCTGGTGGGGCCCAGAGACGATTCTGTAACCTTCCACGTGGGGCCAGTTTCCATTTGATATCCAGACAATGGGGGCTGTGGGAACCCTGAGGAGGGGCTTGGAGAAAGCTCCTGGAGGAGGGGCAAGGAGGCAGGCCTGTGGAGAGGGAGGGTCTGGCTTGTGCATGGGTTAGGAAAGGGCAGAGTGGAGAAGGGCTGGCAGTACAGCTGGAGATGAAGAGACTGACTGAGAGGACCCAGCCAGTTGGCATGGAGAAAGCAGTGACCTTCTAGCAATTTCCCTTTCAAGCCCCACTCTTGTGAGCGAATGTCTTTAATTTATTAAGGGACTGATTTTAAATCATCCTCCTTCTCTCCCTGCCTACCCTCCCTCCTCCACTGCCTATATTTCCCCTGACCATAAATTTTTTTTTAATGACAGTTTAGAAAATGAGCAAATCTTTAGTGACACTTTTATCACCTCCAGAATACTTTTAATAAGAGGTTTCGGTAGATTGCCTTCTGGGGGTGGGGGAGGAGAGAGCGGGGCTGTAGAGTAGCTGCATCTGCCAGGACCCCTCCCCCTTGCCCCAGCCTGAAGCCTGAGAAGCATTTGCTCTCCCAGGGGAAGACCCCTGCCCAGGACCTCCACTCCCTGGGCTCTACCCCCATCCTGGCAACAGCTCACCCCGTGACCTCCACCACCACCCTGTACCCCTCCCTCTTGGTCTTCTCATCTGTGAAATCTTGCCTGGGTGCAAGGGATAATTAGTGCAGACCTATTAATAATGGTTAGAAGTCATTAGCTGCTGACATTTTGTACCACACCTAGTTATTCAGACAGGCAAATCAGGCCCAATAATATTGCTCCAACTAAACACAGAGCCAGCCTTGCTAGGTTGGAAAGCTCGCATCCGCACACTCCTTTGAGCAGACCCGTGCTTGCATTGAAGGGCTCTGGTGCTCACCTGCTCTGTGTGTGTGTGTGGGGTGCTTGCTGGGAGGTCCCCATGGTGTCACCGTCCAAGGTTTCCAACTGGGGAAGAAAGAAAAAACACCCAGGAAAAAAACCTTAGTGGGCCAAGAAGAGTGGGGGCGGGGCTTCTGCAGAGGAAACATCTCCAGCATGGGGAGACTGACTCATGGGGTGCTGGGGAGGAGAGGGGAAGGAGGAGCTGTCCCAGGTCAAGAGTGAGGCGATGGCTAGACAGAACCATCACTTGGTAATGAGGGATGTTTGAAAGGAAAGGACAGGATTTGGGGGCTGTCCAGATACAGGGCTCATCAGCAAGATTGGGGAGGTCGCTGCGTGACCTGTTATTGTTTGGCTTGTGAAGTGATTCTGTGCTTTAAAAAATATAGGGTGGAAAGAGCAAGTTTTATTTTCTTAATGAAACACAAAGTTGAGGGCAATCAAAATGTAATTTTCTTCTGGTTGAATTATGGGTGGAAAAGAAAAGGAGAGGCTTGTACATTCACTGAGAACAGGATGATGGAGCACCTGCACTGTGCTTGGCACATTTCAGGACTGATGCGTAGTAAGTGCTTAGTACTATGCTGGTTTCAAAAATAGCAACTGTCCCCATTTGTACCCCATGGCTACAAATGGGGCAGTAGATAAACTGTCCTCTTCATCTTTATTATTGGGAGAACATCATATGGCCATGAGTGAAAGTTGTCCATTTAGGGCATGGAAAATTATTAAGTTCTATGGAGTACAAAATTATTAAGTTCTGAGTACAAAATTCTGGAAGGTAGGTGCTATTACCAACCTCATTTTATAGATGAGGAAGCAGAAGCACAGAGAGGTTGAGTAAGCCTTCCAAGAACACACAGTGAGTACCAAGTCAAGTTGAACCTGGCAGGCTGACCCCAGGACTGTGAAATCAGCCATCTTCCCCAACTCCCAGACTGTAGTGCCTGGTTTATTTCTGACCCTGAAGAGACAAGGACAATAAGGAATTAGAGGAGGTTCTGAAGGATCTCTGAGAGCTTATCTTCTTTCTGAGCATGGGGGGTTTTGAGGGTAACAGATGCAAAGAAGTAAAGGCTGGGCTATTGATGTCAGCTACAGAGAGATGCAAAGAAGAACTTGGGTGGCTTTTCCTGCCCCACTCCAGGGGCTGCAGAGAGGTCCTGAGAGTAGGTTTGGTTCATCATACTTTGCCGGCAAGGAAGTAGAATGGGAACAGAGGCCTGGGGAGGAAAGATTAAGTTCTGTGTACTCCAGAATTGGACACAGATAACCTGACTGAGATGAGCTTGTCCTGCTTTGTTTTTCTTCACATTTTGCTCTAAGTGTATTTGAAAATGCCTGGACACTGGAGCGAGAAGGACACAGGGGTGAGAAACTGTAGATTTGCCAGAGTCCATGGGATGGTGAGCAAACCATGGACCCCCCTGAATCTGGTTCTCCTGGCTTCAATATGCAGCAGAGCCCCAGCTCATGGGTGGGGAGCTGGTACCTTGTGGTTTAGCTTCCTGGCCCAGATTTGACCATCTGTATTCCATAATTGGTAACTATTATTATTATGGCTATAACTATAGATCATTAATTTACAGTTTAAAAATTCCTCACCTATTTTATTTTGCACAATTTTATGGAAGAATTAAATTTTTATAGGAAGTTCATCTAATTGACTAGATTCAATGTCATTCTGCTTCTTTCAAGTGCACATGTGATAGGCCATGGGAGACACTATTTCTGTGTGGCAGCACCTTCCCCCCCACCCCAGCGCCACTTTTCTTTATCTCCTACCTTCTACTGGGGTTGACTCTCTACCAGGCATTGCCTGGGTGCTTTGTGGACATCACCTTCAATTCTGCAGACAGGATTGTCTTCCACCTTACAGATGAGGAAGCTGAGGCTCAGGAAGGCTAGATGACTTGCCCAAGGTCACACAGCTGGGAGACACAGAGCAGGGATCGGGAGTCAGGTGTGTCTGTCACTGAAGCCCAGGGTTTCTCCGCAGTTGGCACAGCCAAGCTGAATCGGTCTTGTAATGATGGTGAGTCACAAGTGAAAGACTGTCCTGTTGACAGTCTGAGCTCCCCAGCAATGAGGGTTCCCTCCTGGGGTTGAGAGCTCCCAGAACCTCCAGAAGCATCAATGGAGAGTATGCTACTGCTGCATGTCAAATGTCCTCCCACCAGGCAAAGGACGCTAATTCTGCCTCTGGAATCCCCTGTGGCTGGAATCCCCCCTCCCTGGCTCCCGTCCTGGACTCATCTGCCTGCTATTCAAGGGACCAGATGTGATGCAAGGAACGGAGCCATAATCATTCCTTACACTCGTCCAAGGCTTTGAAATTTGCAGAGCTTTTCATAGTCCCCATGGCCTCTGAGCTGGCAGGAGACAGTGTCCTTGTGGGGGGAGGGCACGGGCTCTAGGGCGCAATGACTTGGGCTTGAGTCTCTGTTCCACCGTTTATTTGCTGCAGTAAGTGACCTTGAGTAAGTGACCTCACCTTTCTAAGACTTGGCTTCCTTACCTGAGGATGGCGGATAACACATCAGGTTTTTATGAAGATTAATTGAGACAATGAATATATACTTCGGTAGGATTGTAATGTTCATATACGGAACTTCAGATAACTCATAATAACCTATAAATAAATAATAAACACTAATACACAGTAATGTTTAATAGATTAATATTCATAAGCACAGCCACACCCAACAGTGAATAGCAACTATTATTTATTAAACCGAGTAATTTTCATCATATTTTGTTTTTCTTTATCCCTTAATTGTCTGCTCCATGAGGCCAGACTTGAGCTCATCGAGGCCAGGGCCATGTCTATTTGCTCAGAGCTTCACCAAAGCAGCTAGGATTTGCCACACTGAGGGAGAGCAATATGTCTTTAGTGTAGAATCAGAGATCTTTTCTGATTCTCACAGTAGCCCTCTGAAGTAAGAGAAAGCATCATCCTCATTTTACGGAAAGAGTCAGGGAGAGGGCCTCCCTGGTGGCGCAGCGGTTAAGCGTTGCACTGTGGAGCTGTCGGCAGCTGCAATGAGAGTTCGACGCCCGGCTGGGGAGATTCCCACATGGCGCAGCAGACCTCTCCTGTCTCACCCGCTGCTCCCCTCAGCAGTGTGTTTCCGATGATCTGCCTGTTCTGCTCCCTACTCTGTCTCTGGTGAACCCTCTCACCGCCCCACACCTCTGGTCTGTACCCCAGCATTGTATGCATAAATAAATAAATCTTAAAAAAAAAAAAAAGAAAAGAAAGGGCCAGAGAGGTGAACGAGATGGTGCGGCCAGTCAGAGGTGGAACTGGAGTTCAGGCTTGCGTTCCTGACTCGCAAACCTGGGCGAGGACCACAGACCGTGCTGCCAGAGAGAAAAATTTTCTCTCCAAAGACGTGGCTGTGATGGAGGATATATAACTCCATTTTCTAACTCAATGTTACAATCAGATGAAGAAGTGGGGCTAGAAGGAATTAACATAACCATGAGCACAATCCCTAGGCACCAGCCCCTGAGTTACAAAACAGGAAGGAGCCAGACTGCAAAGATATGGAGATTGAGCCCATTGTAGAATCTCCTTTTCTAATTCTAGTTAGCCAGCAAACAGAAACCTTCCTCGAAGATGAGCCCCTCCCAATAGAAAGAAGAGGATAAAAACCCGACCTGCCCCCACAAAGGGGCAGCCCTATCTGCCCGCTTGTGTCTGTGCAAGTGTCCTATACTTCTTTGTCCCTTTTCTTAATAAACCTGTTCTTTACAACTGAGTCTTTGCTTCGTGGAGAAACTTTCTGCGTGCCGCCGAAGGGAGCTCTGGTGAAACCTTTCCCAGAGTGAACCCAAGGACCCTGTTTCGCTCTCAAACCGTCAGAAAAATGACATCAGCCGGGACTACTGGGCTTCTGGACGAGCAGCCTCCAGCGCTCCCCATTATGGCAGACAGTGCTGGGAGAAGCCCAGCTTCACTGCTTTCTGAGAAGTACCATTTGGGCGATGGCCCAGGGGCCCTGGGATAACAGCCCATGGACGGCGGGGTGGGGGAGGGCAGCAGTCCTGTGCTCCCCACCCCCCACCTGTGTGTCCAGGTGGTAAGGCTTCAAGCACACACTTTGTGTTTTCCCCAGGGAAGCCCCCTCTGGGGCTTTTTTCTCCACAGGAGGGAGCCCTGCCTGGCTGGTGCCCTGTTCTTCAGGGGGAAGGTCAGATGGGGCTAAGGTGAGCTGGGGATCATCAGGACAAAGGCCCAGATCTCAGGCCAGCCAGGGACCTCTCTCTCTGCAACCTGGAGGCACCAGAAGGCTGAAAGCTGGCCAAGGGAGCCCTCAGCAGCAGGCCTGTTCTGGGGGAGGAGGGGGTCCTCACAGGTGCTGGGGCTGCATTTTCCAGGGGCTCAGAGAAGCTGGCAGGAAGTCTCCTGGGGAGAGAGGCTGGTCAGTTTGGCTCTGGCTAACAATGAGCCCCAATCCCCAATCAAGTGCCTGTTTTTCTTCCTAGGCCTCAGGGGGCTGAAATCACTCGAGGAGCTGGAATTTCAATGCAGCATGTGTGACTCCAGGTCTAGCATGCTGGGCCCTCACTTAACCTCAGTCTGTTTATTTACAGTCAGGTAAAAGGGATGCTGCTTGTTCCAGAACCTAGCGGGGCTCTAGGCCTGGGGCATCCCTGCACAGTTAAAGCCTCCAGGAAAGCCTCTTTGGTTTCTCAAGAATAGCAGGTGGGTAATGAGGACCTGAGGGCAGAGGGGGGTCCAGGAGAAAGAAGGAGCAGGGAGGAGGAGGAAGGAGGAGGCCAGGTTCTATGAGTGCCAGATACCCTTTTTAACACTGCAGTGTGGGTAAGCGTGTTTTGGTGGGTGCTAGGGATGTGGAATCCGCGGGAATGGGGTCAAGTCAGTGTGTGTGTGTGTGTGTGTGTGTGTGTGTGTGTGTGTGTGTGTGTGTGTGTGAGATAAGCTCACTGTATACCAGCCATGGCTGAAGGAACAGGAGAGACACCCTGTAGGAGTCACTTCTTTCTGTGTTAGGAAGACTGACAACTTAGGTGCCTGTTGAGGCCCTGCCAGCAGGCCCCACTGCCTTTCTCAATTTCTAACCGGAGCAAAGACACAGATACAGAAGGGTACAATCCCTTGTGGGCTGTACCAAGTAGCAAGTGTGTGACAATGGCAAACCCCCTGGTCTTCCAGCCTCAAAGGCAAAACAGGCCCCTGCTCTCCTGGAGTTGGGAGTATTCAAGGAGTTAATGCTTGTAAATCAGTAAATGTTGAGCAAATAGGAACTATCACTGTCGTTACTATCCAGGTTCTTTATTCACAATCCTGAAATTCCAAACACTCAACACCAACTGCTTTTTAAAAATTCATTTGGCAACTATTTTTAGTCTTTATTTACCCCACGGACTGTGAATATTCATTAGTTTTCCTGCAGAAATGTTAATGCATTTGATTACAGGGCCTGTCCCAGATCATGCTGGAGTGATACAAAAGCTGGTACTTCCCCTGCACAACTTCCCCCACTGTCTGAAGTTAGAATGTTCCTATTCTACCAGATACAATCAATGCTCAAGATTTTTCCCCACTTAAATTAATAATAATAGCCTCCAAAGTAATAGCCCCCCCAAAAGAGCCCCCCAAATAACCTAATGAAATCATAGCAAATAGGAACAGTCTACTTTTAGATAGCTTTCTGTCATTTCTAAATTCCAAAAAATAGTTTGAATCCCAAAATGCATGTGACCCCAGGGAATTCTGATGAGGGACTGCAGACCTGAGCTCTTTCGATTCTTCCGGTCATCCTGAAAAGCAGACGGACTTGATTTCCTTTGTACAGAGAACCTAAAGCTCAGAGGAGTGGAACAACTTGTCTAGGACCCCGTGGTTGGCAAGGGGCAGAGCTGAGCCTGGAGTCCAGGACTCTGACTGAGCCTGTGAGGGTGCCTCTCGGCAGCCCCCCAAGGCTGCCTGATCCCGGAGGCCCCTGAGGGTTTGAGGGTGGTTCAACTCCAAGCGCACATGCTGGGCATTTGGGGCTTGGCCAGTCGAGTTCACTCAAATGAACAAATGTGCTCATGAGAAGACGACATGGCTTCTTCCCTTGGGTAGATGAGCAGCTCCCAACAGAGACTTGGAGAAAAAAGATGGACTCACTCAACAAGAGCTGTCCTCTGGAGCCTGCTCAGGTGACCTGCCATCTGGGAACAACTTAGAGTTAGTCTGACTGGGGAGTATTTCTGGCTTGGCTCAAGCTCACTGGCAGAAGGACCCTGGGCAAGTCCCTTGATCTGTGTGAGCCTTGGCTCCTCATCGCAGTGAGGTCAGTACTGGTTCTACCTCAGGTGGCCGCAGGACTCGGCAGGGGCTGGGACGCCTTCTGTGACCTGATAGGTGCTCAAGGACAGCTGGAGTTGATCAGTCTTTCTCCCCAGTAGATCTCCCGCAAGGCTCTCCTGAGCTCCTGGGAGATGGGCACCCCCACGATCTAGGAGGATCCCCCACCCCATCCTGCACATAGAAGCGCTGAGGGCTCCTCTCTGCCAAGCCTTCAGAATCAAAGCGTTCCTCCAGCTGCAGGCACAGGCCGCTGACCGGAGACCTTGTCCACAGCTGCCATTGCCCCTCAGCTTGCTGCGGCCCCTGCAATCCTTCCCCTTGAAGAGAAGGCTGCCCGGGCAGGCATGGTTC
The DNA here is from genome assembly GCA_004024925.1 of Scalopus aquaticus. Classification (NCBI taxonomy): domain Eukaryota; kingdom Metazoa; phylum Chordata; class Mammalia; order Eulipotyphla; family Talpidae; genus Scalopus; species Scalopus aquaticus. Next base: position 78,388 of record PVIJ01002440.1, on the reverse strand, counting down.
CAATTATGGAGGAAATAGCTCCAGAGTGTGGGGGGACGCTTTCCTGGGGAAAGCACAGTAAGTGTGTGCTGTCCCCAAGCTGCTTTAAGTTTCATTTTGTTCCCCATCCCCCTGACGCATAGTTGGTAGTCAATGTAATATTTGACGTTTCTGGTTCGATAAAGAAAAGCTGTTCCTGCATTGAGTTGGACAGTTTCTGCTGCTTAACCTCCCCAAGTCTGCTGTTCCTAAGAGCTGCGGTTCCCTGTGCCCTTTCCTTTGCCCGCAGACCTCAACCTGGCCCCTCCTGAACTAGGGCGGCCTGAACTAGCCTTATCCAGCTGTTGCTGCAAGAGCCTCCCTGCTTCCTCCTTTCTCTCAATTCCACTGTTGAAATAAAACATCCATCACGCTTCATTTGCCTAATAAGCTTCAGTCTCCATTCTGCTGGGTGATTAACCAGCGAGAATACCATGTGCTCCCATCATAGGCTCCTGGCGATGGCCAGGGGAGGGGAGGCTGGAGCAGCCGGGAGCTTGCGGACGGCATTCGTTCCCTCCTTTTGCTGCCCCTCCCATCTTTTTCTTCAGATGAAAAATGGCTGTGTGATTCTGTTAAATTCCCTGTGCAATAGCAATCATTCTGGAGAAATTGATTGTGACTCTGTTAGTGACTGCTTGGTCGCATGTTAATATACTCTGGGGCAGTTTACACTGTCCTGCTTGCTGTGGCCAGAACAGGGAATTATTGCCTGTGAGGGCAGACAGGCATAGAGTCAGGGTGGGCGGGGTCTGCGTGTAAAGAGGGTGGGGTATGGCTTGGAGGAGGGCAAGCATAGTTTGATTTAAAGAGCAGTAATTTCCTGCTTTTTTTCAGAAAGGAGTTTCCCGCCTTTCAGGGGTGTCTGGGAGGAGATTATCCTTTCTTGTATAACTCTCTGCTATGGAAGTCTTATCCTGGTTCTTGCCCTGACAGCCCTGCTTCGGGAGGTGATCCCCAGAAGCAAGAGCATAGGACTGGAAGTGGGGAGCAGCACGGAGGCCCAGGCTGTCAGGTTGGGCTCAGTGCTGCTGAGACCTCTGCAGTGTCAGGGAGCCTCTCACATTCTTCTGCCGGGACACAGGGGCTGGTGCTTTCAGTCACTGACCCACAGACCATCGAGTCCGAGCACCGCGTGGCCCCCCGCATGGCCCCCTCGGCAACAGCTAGTGAGTCAGGCTTGTCTCAACCTTCACGGGCCCAGAGGAACTGGGCTGGGGGTGCTCCCAGGTGGACCTGCACCTTCCCAGGCCCCTTCCGTTCCTCCCAGCACTCATGTTCTCTGATTACAATGGCTGCAGGGGAGACAGAGCCTGCCCAGGGCAGGACATCACCCCTTGAACATTTCAAGTGGAGTGTTTTTTTATGGCAGGGATTAGACACAGTTGTAATATTTTTTGTAATTGATTCTTCTAACTGCAAATCAATAGAACTGATTTGCACTCAGGTTTGTCTTGTTGGGAAGTAATCTGGGGTACTCAAGGATGCCCAGTGAGAGAAGGACTTCAGTCACATGTGTCTGAGAGCATCACTCGTGGGTGGCAGAAGGAGCGGGGACCAGACGGAACAGGAGCTGGGCCCTCTCCCTTCTCCAGTTCTGCCAGCACAAATAAGCCTGGCCAACACTGGGGGGAGCAGGAACTCAGCAGGTGAAAAGGGCTGGCTACCAAGCCGTCCCCTCTTGTTCCTTAGGGCTGTCTCCTGTTAGGAAGTTTGACACTGAGTAGAGAAGTCCTCTTCTCTGACTCCTCTCAGCAGCCGTGAAAAGTAGCCTGGAAATCCATTCATGCAGGCAGTACGTGCAGGTATTTCCTGAGCATCTGCTATGTCCCAGGTCCCAGGTGGAGACTGAGGATGGCATGGTGGACAAGAGGGCGAAGGTGGAGAGACTGGCATTGAATGACTGTCAGCCAGGATTCAGATGCCCAGCACTAAATTCTCTCTGGCTATTTATACAGGAAGGGATTTACTGCAGGGCATGAAGAGACCTTCAGAACTGCAGGGAGGTCTGGAGAAATAGATGTTGGGCTGAGCTTCCAGGAGTGACTCTGAAGAACCAGGCCTCTGAGAACGCCCCATTGAAGCTCCCTGGGCTAGCTGCCACCACAGTTGCACATGACAGAAGCCTGATGCTTCTGCTGAAACAGGGAAGCCCTGTGCTTGCTTCTTGGCCCTGTTCTGAATTTGAGTTTCAGAGGAAACCACTGATTGGCAGAAGTCAGCATGGAACCCTAGCAGCAAGGGAGTCCTTGCATGCCGGCTTCAGCCCCCCCAGGAGAGAACTTCAGGGGAGGAGGGAGGAGTGGATTGTGAGTGAGCAAATCTGCATTTTCACTGAAGCAACCGACTGCATATTGTATTAATTAAATACCTTTATGGTAACTGCCTGGCAGAAAAAGCAGAGGGCGTTATCAAAAGGAACTTTATTAAACTCTTGGCAAGAATCAAGAGGAATTTGTGACATAAAAGTGAATGGTGGAACCACACATGGACCTTCTGATGATAATGGCTCCATCCCCAAGGCTCAGCCACCCAGTCTCCTGAGACTTAGCTCTGCCCCCTCCCCTTCCCAGTCCTCAGGCCCACATGCTGGTCCCCATGGTGTTCCCAACATATCTGAATGATATCTCCATGATGTCTACCCCGCTTCAGACCCAAGGACCCTTATTCAAATTGTCTGAGTATCCCAGGGTCCACCCATGTACTTGAGCTCCTGGACAGGCAGTGGGGGCACAGTGAATCCCCACTCCCTTTACTCAGACTATCAGCCCTGCCTGTCCCTGAAGGGCTCCACATAGATCCTTCCTGGTGGGAAGCTTCTTTCTCTCTCTACGTCAGAGGAACGACCCAGCACACTATAGAGCCATGTTTTTGAAGTTTGATCTACCAGGTATGACTGACAAATAAAACTTGTATATATTAAAGTTAACAAAAAGATGTATACATGAATATATATATGTATATATATATATACACCCACCCACACACATTGTGATATTATCACTGCAATCAAGTAAATCAACACATTCATCATTTCATATAGTTACCATTTGTGGGAGTGTTGAGAACACCTGAGATCTATTCTCTTAGCAAATTTCAAGTATACAATTCATTATCGATAACTGCAGTCACTATGCTGTCATTTGGTCTGAGACATTATTCATCTTATAATTGAAGTTTGTGCTCTTTGATCACTCCCACTACACAGCCTCTGATTACTACCATTCTCCTCTCTGTTACTATGAGTTTAACTCATTTTTAGATTCTCTATAACAGTGTGATCATTTGCTATTTCTCTTTTTGTGTCTGACTTATTTCACTTAGCATAATGTCCTATAGGTCCATTCACATCGCGAATGGCAGAATTTGCTGCTTTTTTAAAAGGCTGAATAATATTACATTGTCTAGATAAATCACATTTTCTTTATCCACTCATCTGTTGATGGACACTTAGGTTATTTTCATTTCTTGGTTACTGTGAATAATGCTGCAATGAACATAGGAGTGCAGACACCTCTTTGAGACGGTAATTTTATTTCCTTTGGGGATACAGCCTGAAGTGGGATTGCTGGATGATAAAATAGTTCTATTTTTATTTCTTTGAACAATCTCCACACTTTTTTTGCATCAATTTACATTTCCACCAACAGTATGTAAAAGTTTCCTTTTCTCTACATCCTTGCAAACTTTTGTTAGCTTTTCACTTTTTGCTAATAGATAATAAATGTGAAGTGATCGCTCATCTCATGGCTTTGACTAGCATTTCCCTGATTGGTGATGTTGAGAATCTTTTCATATGACTATGGTTATTTGTATGTCTTCTTTAGAAAACAGTGTATTCAGTTCCTTTGTCCAGATTTTAATTGGACTATTTGTTTTTTTGTGAATGTGTTCTTTATGTATTTTTGATATTAACACCTCATCAGATATATGATTTGCAAATATTTCCTCCTACTCTATAGATTGCCTTTTCATTTTGTTGATTGTTTCTTTGCTGTGTAGAAATTTTTAGTTTGATATAGTCCCATTGTGTTTTTGGTGTCAAATAAAAAAAAAATCATTGCTAAGGTCATTGTCAAGAGGTTTTTCCTTACGGTTTACTTTTAGGAGTTTTATGGTTTCATTATCTTACATTTAAGTCTTCAACTTTCATTGATTTTTTTTGTGTGTGTATGGTTTAAAGTAGGGCTCCGATTCCATTCTTTCATGTTTGGCTGCCTGGTTGCAACAGCACAATTTACAGAAGAGACTGTCCTTTCCCCATTGTGTATTCTTGGAATAATTGTGGAAAATTTGCTGATTGTATATGCATGGGTTGATTGGGGCCCTCTATCAGTTTCACTTATCTATGTGTCTGTTTTTATGCCAGGACTATACTGTTTTGATTACTATAGCTTTATAAAATAATTTGAAAGTAGGATGTATCATGCCTTCAGCTTTGTTTTTCTTATTCAGCATTGCTTTAGCTCAACATTTTCTCTTGAAAAAGTTCTATTTCACATGCCCTGACCAGACCTACTAGTCTAAATCTTTGGGGGTTGCAAACAGAGACTAAGAATTTTCTGCAGACTCTGAAGGTGACTGGTGTGCTCGGGCCAGGACCACTGCTCTTGGCACAGAGGTGAGAGGGCAGCAGTGCAGGTCATGCGAGGCACTGGGACTTGATGCCCAGTTTTACCTCCTATTCTCACTCAATCATCTAGTTGTAGGTGTCCTGCTACGAGACTCAGTTTCCTGACTTGAAAAATGGGGTAAGGATATTGTTTGCCTCATGAGTTTTTTGTGACTGTGAAATAGCACGTGTGAAGCTCTGTAAACTGGAAGGCACTATTTAAATGCCTGCCTAGCCCTGAGGAGCCTTGGGGAGTGTGGCATTGAGGAGGCAGAGTTCAACATTCCCCAGTAATTAAAAAAAAAAATCATTCTTTACTCAAGTTTCTCAAAAGGCATTAAAAGGGATTTAAATACACAGTCCACAGGAATACTTGTTAACCCCCTTTTCTCTCCTACCTACTTCCCTTGTGTTCCACTGGACTGTAGACTTTGGGTCTCCCAAAACCCTCAAATTTCCCTCCTCACCCCTCTAGGGACCTTCTTTCCTCTTTCACTGTCCCTGTCTTAGGACTGTATAGCTTACAGGTCAAGTTAGTTCTCTTGCGCCCAGAAAGGAGCCATCCTATCCGAGAGGAGGGGGAAGAGGATAGGGGAGGTTAGGATGTTCTCACATTAATATCATAAGTTTTTGATCATACTAACATCAGTTAGTATGAAGATAGCAGAATCAGCAGAGGTAACACTTTTCAGGGTTCATACACAATGAGTTTTAAGGGTGAGGCGTACCCACCCTCACAGGGGAAGGGAAGAAAATCTTCCGATCCTGCCCCTTCCCTCCCTTCTTTCCTTTCCCCACCTCTTCTCTTTTTGTGTCTGTATCTTTGTCTTCTACTTAAAAAAACTGGTTTATCTTTTCATCCCACGTATTTTTAATCTATAATATTTGATTAATTTTCTTTTTGATTATAACAGCTTGTGTGCTGATGAAGTTTAAGGTTGAAAAGGGAAGAGTTCCTCTGTGTATCAGTTTCCTTGTCTATAAAGTGAGGGAGTCACTTCCCAGAAAGAATGAAGTGTCACTGCACCGGCCCCTTATACCTTGCTCAGGGCTGGGTGGCCGGCATCCTGAGCAGCTTCTCATTCTTCTAAGGGAGTAGGAGACATGGGAGAGGGAGGAGGGACTGATGCTGGTGTGTGTGTGTTTGCTTATGTAAGACTGGCTGGGGACTTGGGTGTCAGGACCAATCCCCACCTCGCCAAATGGGGATGTGTCCTTCTGTCCCCCACTTTCTCTTTGTAGCCTGGCTCCTCCCTTTCTTCCCTTCCCAGTAATAGGCAGCGCAGAGCCCCAGATGGAAACCCGGCCATGGTCTGCTGTTTTAGGGCGGGAGAAAGAACTGAGCAGGCACCACAACTGGATCTGCTGGGCCCTTTGCAGGGAGCAGGAGAGAGGCTGGAGGAGGTTGTATGGGAGCAAGGAGAGGTGAGCTGGATTTTAGAGACCTGGCTAGAGCTGGGGCAAAATACTTGAGATTGAAGGGGGCCCCCCAAGTCACCCAAACACCACACACAGGGGCTTGAAGAACTTAGGCTGGTTCCAGATGCTGTATGAAACCTGACCTACTCTTCAGTCAATCCATCAAAGCCAGGGGTGGCATGCTTGGCATCTAATGGGCAAGGCCAGAAGTGCTGCTATACATCTTGCAATGCACAGGGCAACCCCTGTGGCAGAGTCAGTAATGCCAAGGCTGAGAGGCACCTTAATGCACTCACTTTCAGAAGTGTAGCAGGTTGCAAAAAAATTGCTACAAAATCCCTCTCATCTCTGTACGCCCCTTTACCCAATAAAGAACCAGAGTGGATTTCTCTACCCCTGTGACTTGCTTTGACCACCAGAATACAAGAGGGGTGATGTCATGGGATTTTAGAGCCTTGGCCTCAAGGGGTCCTGCAGTTTCCACGGTTACCTGCCAAGAGTCCAGGCACTAATAAGGACCAGCTACCACTTCCTAGTCATTTTAAGTCATCCAGGCCCAGACAGCAGCAGATGAGTGCCACTGCCTGGTGACCCCAGAAAAGCCCGGCCCAGTTGGTGACCCACAGAAGAATGAGCAAACATAAGGGTGGTGGTTTGACGCCACTAAACTTGGGGGCTGCCCCACAGCAAGAGATAACTGATGTGCCCAGAGTGGGAACATTTGGAAGGGGATGTCTAGGGAACTGCTGCCTTCATTTAAGGGGTTATGGGTACATTTCAGTCAGTGGAAATCACTGAAGCTCAGATATGAAGTAGCCCCAGAATCCTTCCTGTGGATGAGTGGCTGCCATCCTGTCCATCTTAAAGGCCAGACCCAAAATCCGTACTGGTAGCTGTGATCCTGCCCTATTGGCCACAAGGACAACAATGGAGACCAGACTGAGGGGAAGGAGCTGGGTAGCAGGTGTGGCTTTGAAGTCGGACAGCCACGGGCGGGAGCTGGCCCCAGCCGGCCACGTCACCTGGAGCAGGTCATTCTCCTTTCCTCTCCGGCGTCTGCCTTGTCCTCTAGAAAGGAGTGATCATACCTCTCCTGGGTTTCTTGGGAGGGCTAGACCAGATTAGACAAGACCATGTACAGGAAGGACTCAATCCGGAGCCTGGCACAGACAGGAACCATAATGGCTCTTTGGGTGATGAAACAGTCACACTGTGTGGCATGGGGCTGGCTGACAGGCCAAAAGCAGCAGGGGGACCCTCGAATCTGTGCCCTCTGGATTTGAGGAGGGTCTCCCAAACTTTAAGTAAAGAAAAAAAAAAAAAAAAGGATTGGTGCGCAGGACTCAGTTGTTGCTGGATGTTTCCAGAATGCATGTCCCTAGAGGAGAAGGAAAAGCAGGTTTAAATCAGACTGGCAGTGATAGCAGAAGGCAGGCAAACAGTCGGTCGTAATACCATTCCTGGGTGTGAGCATGTGGTGTGGGTTTTAATTTAAAGCAAGCGTTTAGTGAGCTGATAAACAGGAGCGCGCACCTCCTGCCCTCCCACGCCCCAAGCCCCAGAAGAACAATTATCCTGGAGAGAAGATGAAAGGAACATATGGAAATGAATTCTAATAATGCGGGGAGTGCAGGCAGCACCTGCTTTCCCGGGGTGGGCTTTGATGGCTCGGGTTGAGGCTGTGTACATGCCAGTAGGTAGCAAGGATCAGCTGAGGCCTCCGTGCTGGTTCACTCCATGGGTTTGCGTCCACACCAGGGCATGGAGACGGGGCTGGGCACTGTCTGGCTTCTTCACCACGTGGTGGGAGTCACACCTCCTCCCCCCCTCCCCCCACTGTTGTGGTCTCTATGGTGTTGCCTGAGGTTTGTCTCCTTGGCAGGCTGCTTGCATGTTTCTTCACCATCCCCCCAAGGATGACACCAGGTAGATACAGAGCTGGCCAGCTGGCCTCCGTCTAAAGCCCCCATAGCAGTTTGGATTCTAGGTCACAGTTCCTGGCAACCCATTTCAAGCTAGTCAGGGAAGATGGGCTTCAGTGACTTGGGATTGACCTTTGGAAAGACAGGCTGGTAGGCCAGACACCTGATTGGCACCACCAATAGGACCCTCACTGTTTCTCCCATCAGGTCAGTGTTAATGTCTCAGACCAGTTTCCACACAAGACCCAACACCCTGAATGGCCCAACCTCCACCCCTAGATTCCCAGACTTATCTCAGGTAGGAAATCCCGGGGAAGGGCTTGATTGGCTTGAGTCTCACATCCACCCCTGCACTGTGGCTGGAGTAAGTGGGGGTGGTCAGGGCTCTGTTGGTGGTCTCCTCTGTAACCTCACTTTTGGGTGGGGGAGGGGGAGGGACAACTCCCCAAAGTGAGGATGCTATTGCTAAAAAGAGGAGAGCACTGGGCAGACATCACAATATTATGTGATGTGGGGCCAACAGAGCTGACAACAGGGCTGTCTCGAGTTTGTGCCACCGCTTCCTCAAAGCTGCATAGGACCCATGAACTCATTCAAGAGTAGGTGATGTGCACCATGGAAATGCAGCCAACTGCTCTGGACCATGGTCATCCTGGAGCCTGACTGCTTGGTTGTTCTAGGTTTTTGATGATTGAACTTGGAGGGAGATCTTTGCACAATGAAAGCAGTTGGGTTTTGTTTGAGGTTTGTTAGAGACAATTATTTCAGTTGTGAGGACATAACCTGTGGCCAACTCCACTCCTCTGAGGGCATACTTGCATGGAGTACACGTACCTGGCAGATACAGGAACACAGAACAAGCTTTTCTGTGTCATTGCATGAGATCTGGCTCTGCTGTGTCTAATAGCTGAATGATGGTGGCTCACACACACAGGTCCTCGCTCATCCAAAAAGGTTTGGAGGAGATGATAGGAGACAATGCTCCACAGGCTTCCTGTGCTACCATGCATCTTATAAGAGAGCCATGGGCAGTATCTGTTCCTGTTCTCAAAGAGGTTTTATAGCGAGGGGCCTATGAAGTAAACATATAGCTATTCCCTGTATCAAAGGGTAGATTTCTTTGCTGTCCAGTATCAGAAAGATAATGCCCTTCTGATAAGGGCAAATCTCGGGGCAAAGGCTAGGCAGGTTTGCAAGAAACCCCATATATAGAATTGGGGTATTCACAAATTTGGGGTCATTTAACTCTCACACAAACCCACTGTGTTCGCAGCATCTGCCTGGACTGCTTTGTGTGGCCCCATGGGATTGAAGGTCAAGGGGAACTAATGCAAACTGACATGAATATGGAAATTCATGCTGTCTGCCATGTCAAAAATGATAAAGCCCTTTGTCTCTGACCTGGGAGGCTAGAATCTTCTGCTGTCATCCATGAAACCTGACAGGCTAACTAGTTAGCTTGCAAGTAGGGTAAAATTTCAGACTTCTCACAGTTCCTGATAGTACACACCATGGAGGATCAGGATGGTGATGGCACAAGTAACCTAGACCAGGATCCTTTTGTCTTTCTGCCCCAGCATCCTCAAGGTCACTTCATGGTCCAAGATGGCTGCTGGAGCTCCAGTCAGTACATCTGAATTCCGGGCAGTAGAAATGAAGAAAGGGGAAGAACAAGGTCACCACCTCCCAGCCTGCTTGGGATTCTCACAATACTCATTGGTCATCACTTAATCAGGTAACCTTGCTTAGCTGCAAGGGAGTCTGGTAAATATCTTTAAGTTGGGTGCAATGATTCCTTAGGCAAACATCTGATACTAAGGGAGAAGAGAGAATGGATATTAGCACTTTTGTCTGCCGTCCTTAGTCTGCTGGCTGGGGCAGGAAAGAGCTCCTCACTTGAGTGCAGGAAAGAAGCGACGGTGGTGAATAGGTTAGAAGAAGGATGTACTAGATGAGATATCCTCCCCACTACCCCAAGGGGCTTGAAAGGTAGAGGAGGGATTAGCATGTGGATTACTGACAACAGAGCAGAGTGAAAAGTGGTGATCAGAGCTGGGTCGGGAGAGGTCAGTCAACCCAGGGAACCATGGGAGCACAAGCTGGGGAGCAACATTAATTGGGGCTCAGGGAGGACTCCCTGAGGAGAGGATGTTTGATTTGCATCTGGATGAGTGAAATTCACTAGACATGGGTTGGTGGTAGGGCTGCCAGATAAAAGGCAGGAGCCCAGTCAGATTTTAATTTTCGATCAACAACAAATAATTTTAGGGATACCTCATGCACTATTTGGAACATGCTTACACTAACTAATGATTTGTTGTTTACCTGAAATTCAAATTTAATTAGCATTTTGTATTTTTATTTGCTAAATCTGGTGACTATGTGGGGGTGAGGACATTCCAGGCCCAATGAGCTGACATAGAAAAGCCAGGGGGTGGGGAGCTGCATGCAACTTGGCAGGCTGGAGGGACGGAGGAGGCTGGTGAGGAAGTGTGTGTCCAGGGGTTGGGCGAGGCTGGAAAAGGAAGCAGGGTGGGTCATTGTCAAGTTAATAGGAATTAGGAATATCTATTATTCAACACTTAGTGGAACAATTACTAGGTGCCAGGAATGCTGCCAAGCATGCTGGTATTGACTCACTTAATAGCTAGGAGGAAGGCTCTGATATTATTCCCATTTTATAGATGAGGAAACCTTGAGGTTAAGTAACAGCCAGGAAGTGGTGGCGGGGGATCAAACTCTATTGTCAATGCAGCTACATCTCATTGGAATTTTCCACGGCACTTGATGTGCATTATCTAATCCATTCCGCTTCCTATTATCCTTCCTTCCCATGAGTCTGGCAGGGTTGGCAACCATACAGCCGCCCAAAGAGACGGGAAAATGGGTGGAGGCCCTGGCGGTCTCAGCTCCTTCAGAGCACAGTCCTTGGGCTCTCAGAGATTAGCTAGTCCAGAAGGTCCCACTTTAGGAGTCCTCAAGGGCAATGAAAAGGGCCTCCCAATGCCTCTCTTTGTAGAGGAGAGGCTGAAATCAGGGGCTCCAAGTAGAGCACCCCTGCTTTGGTCCATGATGGATGCAGGTATCTGTTGTGACTGCAGTTGGAAAAAAACCCAGGGCCTCCCTGGTGGCTCAACGGGTTAAGCACAGCGCCGTGGTACTGTCAGTGGCTGCGGCGAGAGTTTGATGTCCAGCCTGGGAGATTCCCACATGGCGCAGCAGACCTCTCCTGCCTGGCCTGCTGCTCCCCTCAGCAGTGTATTTCAGTCCATCTGCCTGTTCTGCTCCCCACTCTGTCTCTGGTGAACCCTCTCACCGCCCCATACCTCTGGCCTGCACTCCAACTTGTATGCAAAAATAAAAATAAATTTAAAAAGAAAGAAAAGAAAAATACCCCAGCTCACTGGTTTTCAAAATAAACATCCTGTTGGTAGTTCGATGCCCTCCTTTTCCATCAGAGGACACTGATCCCAGGAGGGGATTGGGAGGGGATCTGCTCATTCAGGCCTCACTGGGTGCAGCCTTGGGACCACCCTCCCATCCACTCCCTTCTTCTAGGCATGTGCCTCAGACTCCCTGGCAGCTCTGCAGACAAAGCCTCCTCTCACCCCTGCAAAGAGAGAGGGTCAAGGGTGCTCTGGAGGCCTCCCAGCCAGGAACCTGGCAGGGAGCACAGGCCCAGGCCTCAGCCTACCCGGGGGTATGGGGGCTGGCTCAGAGGCACCTGGGCTGGGAGAGCCGCTCTGTAGGCACCTCCCCTGCCTTCTGTCTGCCTTGCTCTGACCATCCCAGACCACAGTCTTCCTGGCCTTTATTAGGGCTGGGCTGTGACTGGCAGGACCCGAGTTCAGTTTGGTGGCTCTGCCAGAAGCTGGGGCAGGAGTGGGGGCATGAGAGGGGCCATCCATTCCTGCTCCAAGCCACCCCTGCACTGCTGATCCGGTGGAGGCTCACTCGGGCGGCCCATTGTTGTCCACGAAATGTTTAGGAATCAGCCATTTAATGAGAACAAAAGGAATTAATTGGTGGTTTAGGCCTAATGAGACCGCTGTGCAAATTAACAGTCCTCATCAGCAGAAACAAACAGAGCCCTTAAATGAATTGCCGAAGAGCATTAAACTGAATAAGCTTTTGCCGGAATGATAAATAGCAGGTCAGAGGAGACCATCTGGCCCCTTCCTGCAGCAGCCTCCTTCCAGAGAGGAGGGGAGACGGAGGGAAGGACCCAGCTGCTGCTGAGAGCTCGAGCACACACTCACACTCACTCCTACCCTCACATTTGCTCACGGCCACACATCTTTACTCCTATGCACTCACACACATGCCACATCCACCAGCCCCTGTTCACATGTATTGTACATTTACAATCACATTTGCACAGATCCACACAGTCACACTCAGACACATTCACATACACATTCATCCATATTCATAGACATGTTCACACTCACAGGTGTTCATTTGCTCATATATTCACTCACATTCTCTCTCTCTCTTTCTCTCTCTCACACACACACATACACACATCCCACAACTGTCTGGGTAGGTGGTGCAGGTGACTAAGGGAGCATTTGTAGCCAGGGGCCAGACGTGTCCTTCTTTTGTTTGGGGTGCCTTCTGTCTTATATATGCATACCTAGAGGTCAGAGAGCATTGACCCTACCATCTCCATCCCCACAGAGAACTGGGAGAGGTGAGAGGTCTGGGTGGGAGAACAGAGGTAGCTTCTGGCCCTGGGGTCATCATCCTCACCTTAACATTAATCATTTTCTTTCTGATTTTAAAATGCATTACAATTTCGTGGACCCCCAAATGCTCTGTGGGTTCCCAGGAGCCGTGCCCACTGTGCTAGAAGGGTCTTGCAACTTGTAGATCCCACATCACCTCCCAACCTTGCAGGAGCTCACCCTCCCCTGCAGTAGCAGACAGCAGGCGCTCTGCAGAGGCTCCAGTTCAGGGCCTGTGCACTTGAGCAGGGGCGGGCAGCTGGGCAAATAAATCGCTGCCTGGGAACGTATGTCTGTGCCGATGCAGGGACAAGAGATTGCTTGTCTTTTTTTCTGGAACCAGAGCTTAAATTCACCAGGGTGATAAACGGTTTGGCCTCCACTATTAAGGCCACCTCCATAACTCACAGCACCAAAGAGGCCCCGGAAGCATCCGTCTCCTGTTTGTTGTTTTTCTCAAGGCGGTGAGGGCCATGCATAAAAGAGCAAGAAAAATTGTCCCGGCAATCCTGCAGCGCCCTGAGCAGTGAGGCCCAGGGATGCTGGAATTCAACGTTAGAGCGCCCCCCCTTGTGGAACCCTTCACCCATGCCAGTGTAGGTCTCTTTCCCACTGCTCCCCAGAGAGCTCCTGAAAGGCCGGCTTTAGGACAAAAGAAGGCAGCCCCCCATCCATCCTTCCCACTCAGGGTGCCGCCTGGTTTGGCATCCAGGTCTCTTGAGGGTCAGATCTCAGTTTATTTTCCCGTGACACTTGCCTATAAACATTCTCTTCCAGCCCTAGAACCTGTTCTGCACTTTCAGGTCTCATTGACTCTGGCTGTTTCCCCTCCTAGAATGCCCTTCCTCCTTCAGGGAGCCCTCCAAGAAGTTCCACTTATTAGAATGACTTTCCCGTCTCTGAGACAGGAAAATCTCTGCTGCAACCATTCGTGTGAGCTGTTCATAGTTTCCTATGGGAACCCTGAAGGATGGGGCCTGATTTTATTCACCCTTGCCTCTCATAGAGGCTTAACATAGCACTCTGTACTCACAGGAAAGGCCTACTGTTTTTGAAATGAACTGAATTTCCAGAGGCCATTGCTATGGTTTAGTGAAGTAGTCTAGGGGCACACAGCTCTATTCTAATTCAAGATCTTTGCTTAGAGGCAGACGCAGTTCCCCCATTTCTAATTAGACAAAGCCTTGACCTTGACTCATGTCCCCTTTTGGCCTGGGAGAAACCCAGGACACCAGGTTTGGCAAAAGCATCAGCCCAGGAATCCATAAATATTGATTCATTGTTTGCAGAGTAATTTAAATGTCAGTTATAAGCCCAAGGCAGATAAAGATCTGTATCAACAATAAAACTGGATATAAGCCACCAAGCCCTGGGGAAGCAGCTTTGGGTTAAGACGGAAATGGAATGCACAGGCCTTGGGGAGGGAGGGCACTAGAGGGGGAGACAGATCGATGGCTCCATGAGACTTGGCTGCCGCAATGCTTGGGTTGGGATGTGCCTGCTCATTACCATGTCTGTTGTTTGTGGATGAAGGCAGCCCCCATCCATCCATCCATCATCCAGCCAGCCAGCCATCTACTGTGGAATTCTGTTCCTCAGCTATCAGAGGGAGATGGAGACAGAGAGACACACACATATACACCCAGACACATGCACCCAGAGAATGAAGATAGACACTGACCGACAGACATAGAAATGGTGATGGAGAGACATATGGAGAGACAGAGAGGGAGACACGGGCACTCATGGGGAAGGAAATATGTAGAAAGAGAGAAAAGAAGAAACAGATCCATCCCACAGCAGGGGAACACAGGTATACATGACCTGGTCTGGAGCATAGTTGTGGGTTGGGGGCAGCAGGCTGGACCCCAGTATGAAACAGAGAACCTTGATTCTAATTCCAAGAAGTGGTGTAGCCCAGGGGTCAAGATCCACAGTTTGGGAGTAAGACTGGAATGTTCAGATGGAGTTCAAATTCCAGCTTCCCCACATACTAAAGTTTTATGACATTGGACTACTTAATTGAACCCCTGAGACTCAGTTTCTTCATCTGTAAAATGGAGATCCTCATATTACATATGAGGGTCCCTATCTCATAGGTTTGGGGGAGAAATGTATCTTGAAGACTAAGCCTGCCGCGAGCGCTCTATAAATGATGGGTGTTATTGTAAGTCAGGGTCTTCTGCTGAATTCTCATGTGATCTTGAGCAAACCCATTCCTCTCCCCACGCCTTGGTTTCCCATCTGTGAAGTGAGGAGGGGTAGCTTTAAGGACTTCAGGTCCTGACCTTTCTTTAGTGACTCCCCTCCCTCTGACCCTCTGTCTATGGTTCTTTGTGGCTGCCCCAGGGAACATTTCTCTGCTTGCCCCCTCTGCCTTTGATTTCATTTAGCCACAGTCAAACCGGGCAAATGAATTGCTTCCCTCTTCTCAGCTGACACCGGGAAGCAGCCTCCTGACAGTTTCCTGGGAAGGATCGATTGGAGGATGTCTGATGATGGAATGGACTGGAGGACTGTTTGGGGATGTGGAACCTGATCTGCCATCTCTCCAGGTCAGGACTGATGTGGGAGCTGCCGCTTCAGCCTCCATCCCCCCAACCCCGATCCATGCCAGGGATGCAGAGGCCAGCTGCTCTGTGCTGGTGGTATCCCTATACTCCACAGGCACCCCTGGGGCTCATGAATCCAGCCTTTCACCAGCCAGGGCACCCGCCCACCCTTTCCTAGACCTTTTGATAAATGTCCACTGACCTTCAAGGCTCATCAGACGATGATGACTTTCAGCCCTTACTTTGGTACAAAGTATTTTAAGGAGCTGTTACAGCTGGAAAGAGGATTTTGTTTTCTGTTAAGAAGCAGGTGAGTAGAATTAAAACACACTCAGAATTAGCATAACTCCATCTGCGATGCTCTCCCCCTCTGCCACTGTGACATTCTGTCCTATGTATGCCAGGTCTGTTTTACCCATTAGGCAGGGAGGTGGGATGCACACTGCTCTGTTGTTTTGTCATGATCGACACATGTTTGCTTAATGAATATATATTTAATTCTGTAATTTTAATTCCTGTGGCCCTCAATTGATTTTTAAAATGTAATTTAAAATTTTATCACAGTAAAATATATACAAATGATTCAAAAACTGAAAGAGAACCCAGCCAAGGACAGCAGAGCTGCTGGGCTCCCCACGGCTGGGTTCAAAGTTTCTAGCTGAAGAAAGTAGTCTCCAGTCCTCATCCTCAACCCCAGCCCTGCTTCCTTAGGGCAATCACTTTA
This sequence comes from Scalopus aquaticus, assembly GCA_004024925.1. Classification (NCBI taxonomy): domain Eukaryota; kingdom Metazoa; phylum Chordata; class Mammalia; order Eulipotyphla; family Talpidae; genus Scalopus; species Scalopus aquaticus. The sequence goes on along the minus strand of PVIJ01002440.1, from coordinate 62,414 downwards.
ACTCTTTTCTCTGTTGTGTTCAACTCCATATTTTAAAATGATGTGATTATATTTTTATTTTCTGATTTTTGTCAGTTGGCTTTGCATAATAGAATTTTGTTTTTGTATATACACACAGGTGTGGACCCACACACGGACATTTTCTTCTCCCATCTTCCTGATATAGTTCTATCACAAGTTTTGGTAGTATGTCAATATTCAGTGTTTATTCAGGCAATATTCAACTGAGCATATAGTGTATTATGATTATGTTTCTTTCTTTTACAACTTTAATTTTTCCTGTAGTTAATAATTGCCTCTGTGTTGTTGTGTACTTAGTTTTCTATATTCCTATCACTAATTTAACTCTAAATTCTTCAAAGGAATTGTAATAAGATGCCAGTGCATAAGTGGCTTAATCCTGACAGGTATTTGTGGAGGAAATAAAAGCTGAAATCAAAGTGTTGTATCAGTTGTCTGTCATTTATCTTTTAAAGTTTCCTTGAAACCTTTCATGTATTATCTTCTCTTTCATTCTCCACTTTTTTATTTTACTATTTATCCTTTTAAGCTCTCTTTACAGTAATTTTAGTAAAGTTTTTGAAAGCAAACAGAGATGAGCTGGAAGTCCAATTGATTTAAGAACACTTAATGAGTGTAAAAATTGATTCTTTAGATCATATGTTTTCTCTGAAGGAAGAAAAAGTGTCTTAGCTTTAATTTAAAATTCAGGAGCCAATAAATAGCTTTTTCCTTCCAAGGACTTTTTGGCTGAGTTCTCTTGGAAATCCATACTTGGGATAGGGGAGCATTAGGGACCACAGGTCTTCATGGCAAACGACTAGATGAAAAATAATGTACTAACTGTATCAGTTATTGATGGCTGCAATGATGCTCAATGCTGTATTATACACAACCGCATGGTCTCAGAGGTTACAACAAATGCTTGCTGCTTTTAAGTATGGGGTCTGCCGTGGGGAGGCCAGAAGCTCTGCTGGCTTTGGCTGGGTTCTCTCACTTGCCTGGGGTTGGCTGGCTGTCAGCTGATCTAGGATGGACTCCCCTTTATCTCCTGGAGTAACTGGTTCTCCTAAAGTTTTCTTGAATCCTGTCAACTGATCTGGCCCCTAGCTCCTCATGTCTCTTGTCCTCCAGTAGGTTAACATGGGAATCTTCTCATGCCTGTAACAGAGAGGGTTTTTGAGCCTCAGACTCAAAAATGACAGCTCTTTACTTCTGCTGCCAAAGTGTTATAAGACTCACCCTGACTTAAGAATGGGGGCCTTCCCTGAAACATATACAGTGTCGTAAATCAATGCTACCTTAATAAACATAATTAAAATCTAAAAAAAGAATGGGGAGATTGTCTCCAGCAAGTTAATGAAAAGAACTGCAAAGTCATCTGGTAGTAACACCGTGTGTGTGTGTGCGTGTGTGTGTTTGTGTGTGTGTGTGTGTGTGTGTGTACAGTGAACCATTAAAGCAGTCAATCTACTATAAAATCAGGAATTCTCCATGTAGAGTCTGCCATGACAATATAATAGGTTGCTTGACCTTATATTCTGGCTTCTTCATAAACTCTCGCCTGCATGAGGGCCCACTGAAAGAGTACAATACATGTAAAAGCCTGCTGGGCAAGGGAAGCTGACAGCTCTGACCTTCACCCTAACTGCTTATCCTGGGCTAATAAAGGAGATTCCTTGGGACTTGAAAAAAAGTCCAGATTGTTAGCAGTCTATGTTAAAAGAATACCCAACCAGAACCTCCATGTAGGGGAGCCTGCTCAGGTTTTCTCATTTGACCTTCACACTCCTGAGCCAGACCTTGCCTTTTCTACCTGGACCTAATTCCAGGCCCCAGAACTCTGCGGCGGAAAGTCAGGTGGTATATCAGCCCCTTGCCTGTCCTGGGGGGGAAATAGAACAACATATCCTTTCTCTTCCTCTTGGAATTCTCATGGACTTAATCAAGACTTTAACTCAAGGGGTAACTGTACTGGTGAGCCTGTCAACTGTCTTGTGTGGACATTTCTGGTCTCTTAACTCTACTCCCTTGCCCC